>JAPSES010000002.1:11978808-12013641 GCA_029822895.1 Maxillicosta whitleyi
TATATATTATTATTTTTTTTTTTTTAGTTAAAATGCTGTGACTCAAAAAAAAAAAAACGCCTTCGAAGACAAGATTTGTTGTATCTTGTGTAAAGTAATTTTTCTTTATATTAAGAAGGAAAACTGATACAGAGGAACAAGTATCAAAGTCAGTATTCCTCAGTCCTCAGATTGTATGATAGTGTGTTCCTTTGGTGCTAATACATATGTATTTTCCTTCCTTAGTACTTGGTTTTGGTCTACTTTCCTTCTCTTACAGGACTTTATATTGATATTAAGGTGGCCTGGATGACTGAGAATCCACTCATAAAAACTGTGCACATTGTGTTACCTTGTGTGTGTCGAATCAAGTGCAGTGCAGTACTTTAGTGTTTACAGTGTGGGCCGGCTGTCAGGTCCTATCACTTTCTTACCTGTAACTATCTGTCAGCATGAGATCTGTGTGACTGACTATCTCTATGACTCACTGGCTGACTAACTGTGTGTGGGTGCATGTGCATATGAGCTTGCACAGCCCTGCCCTTCATTCTTGTGTGTGTGTGGCTGCTACTCAGCATGTGGTGTGCAGACTGTCTCTCTCCTCCCATACAGATATTAAGTCCCAAGAATAATTCAACATGCGTCTGCTTCGACGCTTAAACACTCACAACAGGGCTTGATTACCTCTCAGCAGGGGGGAGGGAGAGGCGAGACAGCAACAACAGAGGGGAAGCAAAGGAAGGATAACAAAGCCGGCAGAGGACTAGGTAGGTAGAACTGTGCTGTAGAAAAGAGCGAAAAAGGAAAATGAAACACGACAGGAGCGAGCCTGAGAGGTTGAGAGACAGGTCCAATCTCAAAGCCAACACTTTGATCTTGATTTGTATGGGCTTGCCACCAGATGTGGGGATTTCAAGAGCGACTGACTCAAGCAAGTTGCCAAATGGTCCAGAGGACCTGCTGTCAGCCTGTCGATGATCCTGCAGCCACTTAGCCAGCAGCATCCCGCTACCGTAACCTAGCAACACCCGGAGCGTATGGCACACCACCGTAGCTGTTTAGCAAGAGTCACATGCAATTTAGGGATGTTGACAAATGACAGCTTGAAAATTTCCAGCAGGTCCTGCCTAAATTCACATATGAACCAAAACTTGAAAGCAGTTAAATCAGCAATCTGTCAACTTTGGGCACAGGAGCCACAGTCAATGAGTGCTTGATTAGGAATGAGTCAGTCTGTTTATGTGTGTTCAGAATTAGTGTATTGCTCACTTGTGAGCCACATGCACTTTGTTCTAATCTAAGAGTAGATGCATGTGTGTGTGTGTTTGTGGTTGTCAAACAAGGGATTGTGAACTGAAACTGTTGTCCAGACTACCCTGCGCCCCAGAGCGCACCTGTGTACCAATACACACAGCTGTAACTGTGTAAACTGTTCCCCAGTTAGCCTCTGCTCCCCTGCCAAAAACACTGACATACAGCATCAAAACAGACCTGAAGGAAAGGCACTAGAGGGTGGGACAAAAAGAAAATAAGTGACATGGTGGCGGACGTTAGGTAAGAGCTGTCCAGTCAAAGCAGCAGCTGCTGTGATGATGTTAATGCACAGACATGCAGACAACTGTCAGTCAAAGAGTGTAGAATGTGATGGGATCTAACTTCAGGTTAAAATTCAGATTCAGAGTAAAATCAATTAAGTCAGTGTATATGCAATAAAATAACACGTAATAATGGCGATATTGCACAGAACTATGGTATAATTCAAGTTTCTCTGCCTTTGGCAAAGGCGTGAAATCGCCTGTTGTTGTTTTTGTTTTTTTGTTTTTCATTAAAATGAGCTATTTATATCTGTTCTGTCTTCTTCTATGGAGTCCACCTTGTTTTCACAGCCCTGAAAAGACAAAGCAAATGTACCAGGCACTCGCCTTCACTAGGGTTGGATACCAAATCTCTTTGCCTCAAAATATACAACTATTCAGTTGCAATCTCTGTTGACTGTTACGCAGCAGGTAACCGCAAAGTCCCTCTGGCAACAGTCGAGTAGTCACGCACTTGGTCAACAGATGTCAAAGGCTAAATGTTCAACAGTGGTTACACTTCACACGGAAGGATGCAGAGGCTTCAACATGCAATCAATGCCTCAAAACACAAGTCTGTCATACACTATCGGTACGCTATCCATGGAATGCCGTGCCACATCTTTTTTGCATTGTATGCATTTGATGTACTTAATTTTGTTTCCACATAGCAGATCATCTGGTGTCAGCATGTAATAGTTTTTAAGTTCTTCCATTTTCCATCATTTGTTTTCTTCATCTTTTGCTTTTGCACTGATAGCCTTCTTTTCATTCTTGTGATTATCTCCAAAGTCTGAACTATCACAGAAGTGGTTACGTACTGTAAATGAAGCACTGGTCAGACAAAAGACTTTTATGATAAACTGATGCACAAAAATCACCGGCAATAGATATGCAAAGGCAAAAATAAAAGGTTATGCATCAGTTGCCTCTTGACTGTAGAAAAGACCAATAGTTCAAGACAGAAGATGAAACGGAACACTAAATGGTTAAACACTGGGTTTGTCAGATGGTTTTTAAATAATACAATATAGATACAAACACTTGTGATTTTCCTGCCATGATTTCTACAATAATCTTTGAATGAAGTGGTAAGTAAATTGGCTGATTTAAAACCTGTCTGCACATGTGAGCTGACGATATGAAAATAACCAACAATTTACTTCAACAGTTTACAAATGGCAAAAAAAAAAAAAAATCATTTGGACAAACAACACCATCCATCCCAAGGTAATACACCCACCTGTAAGTTTAACTCATATTTACATTTCTCACATTTTTCTAAGTTAAATGCAAAAAAAAAGTATTTTAAAACACTTCTGTAGCAAAGCAAATTATGCAAGGCATGCAAAGCTTTTCATCGTTTTAGCTTTATCTGTCATGTCTGTTAAGAACTGTGCCATGTATTTTAAGTTTACTGTGTTTAGGTACAAATTGGTACAGACTGAAGCACACGTTTTTGGGAAAGCAATGCTAACACAGGAAGATGGGAAGTCCTGCAAAAAAGCGCTGAAGGAAATAGAGAGATATAAAGTGAAAGAGATATCACTCTGTCAAAAACTGGCTGTTCTTCTTCCCTCTCCTCCCTCCCTGCCTCCCATCTCCCAGTTTCTGTTCCCTCGGTGGCCAATTACCGTTAATTAAAATCCTCACTGCAGCTCTCCCGGACTCCCCCTCTTCCTTTCCTGCAAGATCTCCATCTTTACTTCTTCTGTCACCCTGTCGCTTTCTCATCTCCATCTATTTTCTGCCTTTCTTTCTTTAAAGACGGGGTGCTTCTTCATGTCACAATCAACAACTTAAACACCTTGTTCCCTCCTGTTATTCCCATCCTTCGCATCACCTTTCTACTGTACTTCTTCACCTTTCACTTTGTTTTTTTTCATCTTTTTCACCCCCCACCTCCCTTCATCTTCCTCCTCTCCTGTCCTTGCAGAGCCACTGTCTTTGCCCTCCTCCCCCTCTGTTCCTATCATCATCAGCAGTAAGGTTTCTTTAGTAGTGCCAGGAGACTTGACAAGGCTCTGGGCTAAAGACTGTAGCACTCAGACTGTGATACCTTGCTAGTTGAGGATTTTTTTTTTTATACTCCGTTTTTGACAAGGTTGCCGACATCTTTGCTTCTTCCTGCCTCAGCGTCAGCAGTGCGATCCTCCTAGGTGTTAAAAAGCTTCGCCAAAGCTGCTGCTGCTGATGAGGAGGAGCGTGATGATGATGATCACAGCAACAGCCCTGGTGTTAATTCATTCAGTTAATTCATTCGCCTTGAAGGAGAAAAGGGATCAAAAAAGCTCCAGTGTTGCTTGGCTAAGGGAAAGAGAGTTAGAGTGGGAGTGAGCGAGAATAAAGAATGTCTTTTGCTGCTGCTTTCTGATGAAGAGAATTATGTCTGCCCTTTTTAGTATTGGCATCTTGCCCCTCCACCCCAACTCCCTTCCTGTCTACGCCTGTCTTCCAGTTTAGCTGCCCCTGCCTCTGTCTCTTTCAGAGAGATAGGGGGATCCAAGAGGGCCTTTGCAAGACCCGAGCCTTCCTTTTGTGCCAAAGCCCAGGCCTGGATTTAAGAGCTGTGTCTGCTTGGCTGAGCACAAACTGAGGCAGTGCACACAAAGGACCAGCTAGCCTTTTTCCTGCCTCCTGCTTTAAAGGCAGATAAAGAAAGGCAAGGGACAGATGGAGGTATGAGAAGAGAGAGAGAGGAGAAGAGGGGGAAAGAGAGTAAAGGGAGGGGAGGATGGACGCAGAGATGGCCGTTGAGTATGAAAAGCAGAAGCAGCGACTCGTGGCCTCCCAGGTAAGAATGGTAAGAGGCCGCAGGGGGAGGGACGCAGCCAAAAGAGGGGTAATGACAATAAGCAGGAGAAAAGCTGGGAGGACAGACAAAAGAGAAGCAGGGGCGGGTGTCACCGGATGGCACTCAGTCAAGTTCTTTTAAGGCTCATGCCAGTGTGACGCCCACTTAAGAAAGAACAGGCAGGGACATACACACACACAAAAACACACACACGGTCTCTCTTTGTAGCGTGAATGTACAAGGCAAATCAGGTGATGAATATAGCTCGAGTTGCACTCAGTAGAACTTCACTTTCCCACTGTGTGCCTTACTCACCATGTCCTTTCCTTGCCTTCTTTGTGGTACTTTTATTTTTTTTTCCAGTAGATTCTTTCCTTTCATGCTGTTTATTATTGTTTGTGTGAAATCATGTGTGGCTTTATCCTGTTTTCTCATGACAGGGCTTTAAAATGCCAACTGAAGCAATATGTTTTATAGAAGTGTCTTAATGCCATCTGTTAAAAATATGCTTTCAAGTTATAATTAGGTCAGACTGCATTTTATTCTAATCTACTTCATCTGATTGACTATTCTCAGGTGGAAAACAGGATTTGACCGCAGAGGACATTAGCTGTTTAAGTAATGGAAAATAATGTTTGACATCAACAGGAAAATAGTTCTAAAGAAATTGAAGAAACTTTTCACAAAATGCCTCCTTCACTTATAATTACTCTTAAGTACTTTTCTTTTATACAATTTAAAAGTGTGTGTAGGTGGATTTAGATGGTCAGGACATACAGCATTATCCTTGATTTAAAAGCATGATATCTTGAAATCAGTTTATTAATTGAAAAAGTAAATGCTGGATTAGTTGATGATAGACATAACATTTCTATTATTGTGCTGTATTAATTAATATCAGAACTTTACACACTTCGTCTAGTAAATGCATACATAATGAACAGAAGAATGCTTATAGGATTCAGTCATGATATATTATTACTAGAATGTTCTTCAGACTCTTAATAATGCTGAACTGCTGTGTAAGTTAGAAAGAGATCTGACATCTATTTAACAATAAGGTAATGTTTCAATAAAATCCATAGCCGCAGCGCAATGACAGCCTTTAATTCATATTCCACATGGATATTTGTTTGCAGATAGTTTTAATTAATTTCGTGTCTACCTGACATAAACTCCATGTTATTCCCTCAACATGTGCTCAGGTAATGATGATTTGATAATACTTCTTGGTGGATGATAAACTGTGGCTGTTACATGAATAATTTTGCACTGTATGCAAGTATCACAGTGATACCCGCAGCTCAGGCGACAGCATAAAACTGTTTGTTGGGGGGAAAAAAGCTTGTGCCATTTATGTGCAAAATCAGCATGAACTAGCTGGTCTGTGAAGTTTCTCTCTCATTAATCAACAAACAGAACCAGATACTGAAAATATAACAAGAAAAGGCCATAGCAGCGGTTTTCAAAACTCATAGGATGACATGGCCTGTGTGAGTCCACCAAACCTACATTAGATTGTTTCTCCTTTTTCCGAAGACAATATATAAAATGTGCAGGATTGTATTCATTTTAGTAGCTAAAGGTATGTTGTGGTTTGGGCTTGGATTATTAATTTGTGGAGACACTGTAGAGATTTTGAGACTACAACATTTTCACTGAGGATTGAGCTCTGTTGTTATCGTGTTTTCCCTCCTTCATTGTTTGTTTCTTGTACTTTATCCTCAGCTCACCAAGAGAAGAAGCCCTATTAGCCTGCACAGAGATCTGATTTAACACCTTTAAGACGTAGTGGAACTGTAAGTCAGACCTTATATCCAAACCCCACTGATAGACTTGTGTCTGACTGGGGAGAAAATCCCTGTGTCCACTTCATAAAATCCTTTTTGTAAGACTTTCCCAGACAACACAACAGCAAATATGTTTTTCAACTAAATGACTGCTTTGTGTTTGTTTTGTTTTTGTTTCATACCACCATTTTTTTGTGACTTAGTGAAACACTACATTTTTATCCCCTGTGAGACTTGTACGCTGCAGATTGGGGTATTTTGTACAAGGCACAAAAGTTCTGCACCAGAAACTGGAGTTGCAATCTGTGGTTAAGCTTAGGTAAGAACAGAACATCATTTGAGGTTAGAAAATGAGCACTGTTTTAATAATAGCTTCTGCTGTTTTTTTCACTGTATAAAACCAAAGTATGGTGTTTTTCCTTGATGTACTACTAGTGCCTACAGTGCCTGGATACCCATTTTGCAGCTCAAGGGCTATTTTTTTGGTCCAAGACTGTTTTATTTCATATCCTAAACAAACTGATCTATTATGTACATTTTATGCATCTAAAAAGGGCATAATCCAAGTTTCATGGCAATCCACAGCACAATGCAGTAAGGGTGGGCGATACTGGGAATTTTGGTGTCGATCTAATACAGGACTAGTATCACTGATACCAATACTTTTTATTTGAAATGTTATGATTATTGAATAATTTTGGGATTTTGGCTTTAGTTGGTTGATTATGATTATGATAAACCACAAGATAAAGATTTTAGGCAAATACATTTATTTTTTATTAACTAACTACAATACACGGCAATTTAACAGTATAAAAATAATAAAATAATTCCCCTTTAAAGTTTGTGGTATTACCACAGTGGCGAATGACTTTATTGCTCACATCACATGTTGCAATTTCACTGTTAGCTGCAGAGAATAAGCTCCGCATAGCACTTTTGCTTCTCTCCACCATCCCTGGCTGCTCTCATGCTCTCAGTCAGTGCTATGACTCTCCACTCTGACTGGGGGGGGGCAGACAAACTTGGGGAGAAGCTGCACTCACATAAACTCTGTGAGGAAATTAGAGTTAGTTGCTGGACGTATAGAAGAGAAACAAACAACAACAAAAAAAGTATCAATCTAGTACCAGTCTGATACCGATGCTCACCTTGGTATTGATACTATTGATATTTAGATCAATACACCCAGCCCTACAATGCAGTTAAAATATACCATCACATCTACACAGACTTTTTTTCACTTTATTGACGAGAAATCTCCAAAAGGGGAAAAAGAAGAGATAACATGCAGCTCTACCTGATGAACTACGGTGTCTCTACGGTTCATTTTGTAGGTTTTGTTTCAATATGATTTTTATACCAGAGGGGAATGACCTATAATACTCTGAAATAGAAGATATTTTAATATTATTTCTAAGGAGATGCTTGTGTGCTGTGCATGTATCCTAAAGCTGCAGTGCTTTTTAGGTTTTTAGCATTATATGGTAAAAAAAAAAAAAAAAAAAACTACCTTTCTCTCTCTCTCTGAGGACACATGACTTCTCTATCTACTCCCTGTCAGTGTTTCCAGGTTGTTGAAAATATACTCAGTGACACAGAATTTGTCTAATTGCAGGTGTTTTCAGACAAGTACAAGAGTTGAATATATGATCGACAGCTGTAAACAGATCCCATCAAATATGACCTTGAGTCATTTCTGATGCTTTACTCCAGGTCTCAACATAGAGAAATGGAAAAGTAGTTTTGCTTTTCTATAACAGTATAAAACAACACCAAGCCATTTGTATTTACTCTTTTTATTTGAGACAATGGAAAACTGCTGAGAGAAAGTTATAATCCCTAATTCTGGCATTTTTTCCCCCAGTTTCTTCTCTGCTAGCTTGAAGTGAAAACAGTGAGAAAAATTGAATAATGAATTTTATAGAACCAAACATGACATTTTGTCAGTTTGACTCATTTACAGACAGACAATGGGTGACAGAATATTATGTCTGTTGTCACCACAGAACTGATACCCCATCCACACTAATGATATTTTACACAAAGGATATTTTTCTCTACCTTTTGGCCTCTTGTCTGCACATAAACAGCATTGTAGATTGAGAATTTTTATAAACACTTTCCAAAGTGAAGAGAGAAGACAAAACTCTAGTTTGTATGTATCTCTGTGGGAAACAATGGTATCACACCACATTTTGCACATTTTAGTTACTGCTTCTTGTGATGAACATATTGAAAAACACATGTGTGACCTATCTTTGGTGTCATGGTGAAATAGGCATAATAGAAAAAGTCTATTTTGGTAACCAATACTTAAGGTTATTTATTTGTTTGTTAATTAATTCAATTGGTTTATTTAACAGGGAGGTTGTACATTGATTCACATTGCCGTAAATGTACCAGAGTTAGCCTAATGCCGATTTTTCATCTGCAGTCCTTAGACAGCTATTAGGATCTAATTGTCACCCTATAAGGTTATAAACATACAACCTTTAAAACACAAGGCAAGTACAAGACAAGTTTTGCAATACAAGATTTACAATTAATTACACATAAAATAACTTAAATTTGTAGCTTAGCATGTAATTCTTACTCACATTCATGACACATTAAAGCCTCTGCATCTCCTTCATCAATATTATACATTGTCCATAGTCCAACAGAAATATCTGATCAGAGCATTTGCATGAGTTTGTAGTTGTTTTTTCATGAAATGGTTTTGGAAAACTTGTGTGTACAGAATTTTAAATAAAAAACATCTATTTAGAAACATATCCCCATAATTGTAGACAAAGCACAAACCTTCCTTAAAAAATCAGGTTAACCACCTGTTAGCTAAATGTATCTAGTACTATGTGTATAGAGCAGTGTTTTTCAACATCGGGGTCGGGACCCCACATGGGGTCACCTGGAATTCAAATGGGGTCGCCTGAAATTTCTAATAATTGATCAAAATAAAAACACAACAATAAAAAAAATATATGGTGAGTTGAGAAAGACAATCCCAATCCATAAAAGACAAACTGTGAAGCTGAAACTGAAGCACTGTGGTACTGTTAATCTGTCACATGTTCACTGTGGTCGGTTTCAGATGCTGCATCTCTTTCATAATTCATAATTTATTGTTTGTTCAGTATTAATTGTCATCCTTGTAAATACAAATTGGACTGACTATTGATATCCTGACCAAGGAAAATAAAATTCCCTCTGTGCTTTAATCTGAATCTGGCTTTTCTGCCTCCATCCATAATAATATACATTATATAGACTAAATATCATCTAAAATGAGAGTTTATTTGCAACATAGTATAGCCTGGGGTCACCAGAAATTTGTGATGTTAAAATGGGGTCACAAGCTGGAAAAGGTTGGGAACCACTGGTGTAGAGAAAGCAACTCGCTAAAGTAATGTAATGTAGTTTTACACAGCACTAACACATATTCATTTATGCTTCCAGATAGATATTTTGACTCTTCATAGCAAAGAAATTGAGCATCTACCACATTATTTTCAAATCCACCAATTTACACTGTCTGCAAACATTTAATTAATAGTTAAGTATCAGCCACAACTTAATATGTTTGCGGTAGCAGTTCAGTTCTATATGTTGTTTATTAATAGTGAACAGTGGATCAGTATATCACCTGTGGGTTTTAAATGAGGTATTGATATAGTGGTATGCTGTTTGGGTGTCCACATACTTTTAGCCATGTGGTGGACATTTTTATGCGACTAATGTGAATCAAAATAACAGCTTCACGTTGCAGAGACAATTGTGTGTTTGCCCATTTTTCATCCACACTGTTGCACACACACACACCTTCTGAAAAGTCACACACTCATGAACACACGCTCCATAACACACTCTCTCCTTCACACATAAATCCCTCACATATCCTAACATGCTCCGCTAGCTTTCCATTTCCCCATCCAGCACACCCCTTCCTCTCACTCCATCTCCCCCTCAGTGTTTCAGGGTAATGTGAGCCAGCAGCCGTAACGCTGTGGGGAGGGGGGCAGGGGAGGAAGAGGAGCAGGGAGGGAAGGGGGGGGGGGGGGGGGGATGTTGATGTATGGTGGAACTAAAGCAACCCTGCCGATCGATAATGTAAACAGGAGCGAAGAGAGGCGGTAAATAAGGCCGACTCCTGACAGAACTGTCTACCTCAGGTGACAGAAAGAAAGGGAGAGAGGAGGGTGAGGGAATGTAAAAGAGGGAGGGGGGATGCAGGGGGTGAGAATGATAATGAAGAGAACGGAGAGGGAAAAGCAGAAATGGATAAATAGACGAAGAAGGCAGGAAAGAGGAATCGGCAGGAAGGATGGAGGAGAGGGTAATGGGGGTTAGAGGAGAGGTGGGATGGATGGATGAGGTAATGCAGGAGGAAAGAGAGTACAACGACAACAAAGGACGAGAAGAGTTAAAACTGAGGGATAGAGTGAGAGGAGGATGGGTGGAAAGCAAAAGAGGGAGGAAGAGAGATTAGGGGGAATATAAAAGCAGCAGAGAAAGGAAACGGTAGCAGTAAACAAAAGGAAGAGGCCAGCAAAATACATCATTATGTTTTGGATGTGAAAGATCACCACAGCAATCATAGATAACAATTTTAGCAGAAGTAGTGCTTGTATTTGTTTGCATGTGGGTGTGTGTGAATTTGTAAATGCAGCAGCAACAGTGACATTTAGCAGATGACACACAGATGAATGACCATCAAATGACCCACTGCTGAACTGAACCAGTGCAACATACACGACCGAGTTGTGAACCTGGCCTCCGCTGAGTGCTGCGATGATGCATTGGTACAGATGAACGATGTTCACTGTGGGCTACTTGTCTACTGAAATAGTACATACTGAGCATAGAGTAAACACATGTGACAATGTAAACAGTTACACTATATGTGCACAAACACATGGAATAATATGACTGCAGCATTCTCAGTGTGCATCGACATATGTCATTTTTTTTCATACATGACTGCATATTTAATCGTAGACATTAAGCTACTGTGTCCATTTGTGCTGCATCTGTATTTTAACCAATTCACATATTCTGCTACTATTTATGGAACAGTTAGCAGTGGTCCCATATACTTTAAATGAGTCCACTCCCCAAATGATGACACACAACAGTGATTCATCATGTAGTTCATGGAGGCAGTGTCACATGTTTCATTTCCCTTCCTTTTGTATGACTGGGTAATGGTGGGTTTTTAATACACTCTAAAACAGTGCCTGTATTTGTGTTCATGCAAAACCAAATTGCTGTACTAATGTGGAGAAATTTTGGCTAATAGTTTTTTGTTTTGTTTTTGTTTAGTCTCTGTGAGAAGAAAAAAAAAAGATAAAATCATCAACATGGTGCATATGAGTTTATAATTCACTCTAACAGTTGCATACAAGTGATCTAAGTAAAGCACATGCATTTTTTCATATTTAGGTTTTAGTTTATAGTTTACAGTTTCTCAGTAAATTATTGTATTTTGATTACTTTAAAGCAACTTTGAACTATAAACTATAAATTGTTGAATTCTGTATGATGCAGTTTCATTTATCATGTTGATGCAGGTAATTTACAAACAAGCATTTGAACCGGATGGAGCACTGGTATGTAAGAAACAAAACAAAAAACTGAGTCAATTTTAACATAAGGACACAAATAATCATGGTATTACTGAATAGTTTAGTCTGATTGGTCAAGAATAACTTTCTGTGGGATTTTATTACTGTATTTCAGAAATAGAACCATAGAAACTTTCATTTAATGGAAGAAATTAACTTATTTTCAAATCATTATGTATTTTTTTTCAATTAATTCCTTTCTGTAGTACATAGCTCTATAATAATATGAAAAATGTGCAGAAAAAATACAGTTGCAAAACAATATACAATACAGTTCAAATAAAATATGTTCAAATTATATATGTCTAACCATGAGAGGTGGAGTGTTGGCCTTACAATATGTTTGATTATTTAATATTCCATACATAGATTTACCATATTGTGATATAAATTCCAGTTGGACATTATCCTCATAACCATATGGTGCGGCATTAACATTAATAACAGAGCACTTGAAGATATAAAGATTAAATGTAAGTAACTGTGTATTTATTTATAACTGATAAGCTGCACATTAAGTTTAGCTGTCATTGCCCATAATACTTGTCAAAGCAGTGTTAGTTAGAATGTGGAAAGAGTCTGAGTAGTGAGTAGAGAGAGCAGCCTATATTGTTCTTGGTACCTAATAAAAACAAAATAAGAAAAACAAGTAGCGGGCTGATGTTACAGCACTTAACGTATAATACTCCTGCAGCCGATGTCTATTTTGAGAGCTGTAGACACTATCTGTAGATCTCCACTTGAGCCTGAATGAGCTTCTGCAGACAGCGGCTCAGACACGGAACAAATGTGGACTGAGTTCAGAGTTGGAGTAAGAGACCAGAGTCATGCGTTTTATCACAGGAGTCTGCCTTCACAGATTACAAATGTTTGGCTGAATTAGACCCAAGACACCTCCAGAGGGATCATTACTGTTGTAAAACTGTTCCAATCACACAACACACACTGTCATTCTGAAACTCATACAGTTTGCTGGTTATAGTCGATATAAACAAAATAATAATAACATTTAGGAAAATGAATGTTGCTAGTGTCTGATTGAAAAGCTGTATTATATTGACTCCACACTGAGATAAAGATATGAGTCAGAGAAAACCTTTACCCTTTCCTGAAATGGTCCTACATAGTCATCATTAAAATGTTTTGCAGTCAAATCTTTTTATCGAAGCATTTACATTCTCAAACAGATTTTCATAAACCAGGAAATCTGTTTTAAAATACAGCCCCATAGTTTCACCCATTACACATTTTCCATCTTCCCCAACCTGAGTAATAATTGAGTTTTAATGGTTTCCTGACACCAACCCAAACCTCAAAAGGTTCAATTTCTCATATTTTCAATCATCTCTCATGTACAGAGACATTAAACTCAGTAAAGATCCTTTGGGAGGAGGGTGTTAGGCAGATAAAACCAGATTAAGTTTGGTCTGTGGCTTCAGAAAGTCTTCTATTTGGGCACGACCTTAGCTTATTTGATGTAAAGAAGAACAGAATATGCATACATTCAAGCTGTAACAGATGCCAGCAGTCTAAAAACTTCATATGCATCTTCTGACTTAATAGGTTATTAAAATCTCTGTCTACATAATTATTGGACAGCGATTTTTAATAACCTATCAAAGGTAATGAAGATAAAAACAAAACAAACTGCTGTCAGTGTATTGGGCACAGTCCTCCCACTCCCTGTCAGAAATGGATGCATCAGCTTTTGTCTCCACCTTTAGCTAGAGGCCAGAAAACAACCAACTGGAAATCCAGTATCTTCTTGAACCCACTGGAACAAATACATGCTTTATTTTCTCAAAAAACTGTGAAAGATATAAGTCAATTTCTGCAGTTCATTAAAACAACAATAAAACTCCCAAATGGGACAACTTCTGCACTTTGGAAATGTTTGTTTTTTGTTGGGGTGGAGGTGAATTACTGCTATAATGACTATCATTATCTTCCCAAGAAAATATTTTCCTTTCAGTGAAATTGACAATTGGCATAAAGCTGTGGTAATGGATGCAATGTAATAGGGGAATAATTGTTTTAGTAGTCACATCAATGCATATATGGGCTTTGATGGATATATTTTTCACTGTGTAGGGTTATGAAGTCAGACTAAGTGATTTCTCAGGGATTCCATTCTTCTTCTTCTTCTTTATTGAGCAGTTTGATCAAGATCTGTCACAACCATCAGACAAGTTTCTTTACATCCAGATCTGTGAATTCAAATATAAGCACCACATTCTCATATCAGTTTGTGCTGCACACTTTTATCCACCAATGTCAGTCTTAAGGGGGGGCACAGAAGCTTCAGGCTTATAGTTTTTGATAAGGTGCCATTGCCGTGAAGCTTCTCGTCTGCTGTTTAATGGTTGAGTACATTCTGTGGAAACCGCTGCTGGACTGAAAGGGAGCATAAAGGAAAGTATTGTGCTCAGCTCACTCAGCACAGCACACAACAATTGTTTGGTATTCCAGCAACCATTCAAGTGTCAAGAAAAGTGAAAAGCCCCACAGATACTGCTGCACAAACATGCCAACCTAATGATAACAAGACTTAAGTAATCTTTATCTGATCCAGTTTGTATAAACTATATCAATTATTGTAACAATAAGGGATTACTGGTAATCTATGGAAAATTTACATACTGACTAGAAATTTTAAAACAGAGTCTAAAAACAAGAATAAAATCAACTTCATCCCTCTATTAAATGAGAGGGAGTCTGGAAGCTGTGCCATGGGCTAAACACTACTATCAGCATGCTAATGCTTACAGGGACAGTGTTAACATGCTAATGTTCTGTAACAATAACGGAGGCCATATTTCTCTTATTACTTCGGTGTTTTGCATTTTAATTTTTGCTCCAAACAACAAACACAAATCCATAATTCACACCTAAGGCTAATGTATCAGTATTGCAGGTAGTTGGTCATAAACACCATTAAGCCCTTTTCAGATGCAATATTAACAGCACATTTCATGATTCAATTCCATGTGTAGCACTCTAATACCATGTGTCAGTAAATGTAATAAATATGGAGAGGTGTTTACTGTCAAAGCAGTGTATTATGTAGTCTTTGTTTTAGAAAAATGACTTAGTTCAACTACTGTTTTTTGTGATGAATTGTGTAACTCGACAGTCTCTCTGACCCTAATGTGACCTGATGATTTCATGCAAAAATGTACAATGTGTTCAGCCCAAAACCAAACTTACCAAAAACAGTTGGTATGCTGAAGATAAGATAAAGTTTACGAAGGTCAGGGAGCTGGAGGCAGTGTGAGGACGGAGAGTATAAAACCTTAACCTTATTGTCTCATCTGTCCTGGATCGAACTCTGATCATTCATTCCAGAGGACAGATCCTTGCTCTATTTCAGATAAAATATTTGCACCCTTTCCCAGTATTCATTCTTCTTTATTATTATATTATCCTGCCTTAATCTTTTTGCATAATAAATCAGACAAAGGACAAACATTTTCTGGATGGTTCAGTCTTTAACCTAACCACATTTAGCAAGGAAGACTTTAAAAATGAGGTGAATTTATGAACATGCTAGTGTTGGTTGCATTCACATACATCACACATAGATAATAATAATTAGGACATACCCAAAGACAAACATACACCTTGATTTAAACTTTCATGTGGGAATTCCCTGAATGTGTGGATATGATTTCATACAAGGCCTTTTTTGATGACTGCTTGATCAGCCGACATCCTCAGCACAAGCAAAAGTACATTCCCTTTCCCCACTGACAGAATCATATCAGACCGTTGTAAAAAAAAAAAAAAAAAAAAAAGGCCAATAAAGATAGAGTCTGTTAAAGGTGTAGTACCATCTGGAACCATCGAACTGAAGCAGTGCCACTTTTTCACTATTTAGAATATTCACATCTCACGTCATCCAGCCCATTTAATTTCAACACATGGGAATATAATCCTGCCAATAGGAGCTAATAATACAAAAAGACTGGTCATATTGCCATAGCAACATTTAAGGTGTATCACTTGATTCACAGCATCCACATCCACCTCAAATGTTGCCAGTAGCCTTTGAGGTGCACATTGAATTAAGCATTTTATTCTACATTCAGTGTTAATTAGCAAAGATAAAAAGGCAGCAAAAAAAAAAAATCATTCATTCATTATTCATTTTTCTGACATTATCATTATTTGTGGCAAATTTACAAAGAGACATAAAATCAGCCTGTTAAACATAGACAGCCTGTGTTGCATCTGAAATGACTGCAGGAAATTAAAGCTTCCACTGCATCTTAGGCTATTAGATGAGCTTGTTTATTTGCAGAGCAAGAAAGTGCAATATGATCATGAGGGATCATGGGAGGTGCATGTGCAGACGTTTCGTCATGGCAGGTGTGAATAGACTTAGTTAGAGATGTCAACTTGTGATCAATTCATGAAAAAACTTGTCTTTTGTTTTTAGATGTTTGTGTTGAATACGTAAGTTATTCAATTGTTAAGTAATTTCATTTGGCAACACGGTGGATCATTCACTGTTGGGTAAAGCCTGTCAACTACTAATTACAGGACTGGATCTATTATTACACACTGAATCCAAACAACCAACCTTAAACATTAACTGTGAATATACAGACCATATAAGTTTCATGGTAGATCATCTAATGCGGACCAAAGAAGTGGAGGTCCAGACAAATACAACAAGATGGTAGATTGGTAAAATCATCAAACCTGCAGCTGTAAAATGAGTCTGCCAGTAGTTTTGTTATATTTTCTATGATCAAATCATTGCACCATTTGTTGTTGTTGCTTGTTGTGTTTCCTGTTGTTAAATTTAACCACACACACAGACTGATCAATAGTCTCTGTGTTGCTTGGGGGAACTTTATCCTTTTGTGACCCAGTTGTATTTTTTGGGCAATGCAAATCTATTTTAATTCAATAAATCCCTTTATTGTCAAGTACTGAAGCCAATCAATCACCCTCTGAATGTTGTTGCACCTAGATTTTTTTTTTTCTTTTTATGCCAGTCCAGTTGTCCTGTATTATCATTTTCCATATTGTATTTACTAATATTAGGTTGTAATGTTTAAATTATGGGTTAGATAAGGTGCAGTACAAGTTGCATGTTATTAAAATGTTTGCCACAGTATTAATCGTTAAGGGGATTTAACAGAAAATCTTTAGATGTGATTGAAATTAACTTAAAACAGTTGCTTCTTGCCCAGGAGCTTCCTCTCACTCAGCTCTGTACTTCAAATAGTTTGTTATTAAGAACACAGTACAATGGGTTTTTTTGGCAGCACGAGCGCTGTTCCACTGGCTGAGCGTAATGAGCAGATCCTGCATCGCTAACCAAATATCCTGCATTGATTGTGGTTAGCTGGCAGAATTTCCTTGTCAGTGGCTACAACTACAACAATTTCTAACAACAAATGAGGCTATAAAGGGGAAATATTGAGGAAGTGGTCTAGAGAACACATTTCTTCTTTTCATTATGAATTTCTGGTTTTGAAATAAGATCACCAGATCATATTTCAAAAATTCCCAAACACTGTGTTAAATCTTTCTGCCTAATGGGCTCCGATCCTCTGAGGGTTGGATTAAAGAGCTTCTTCTGTACATCTTCTCCGCTGTGCAGGAGGAAGAGTCTGCGACTTGTTAACTGTGCGGTGCATGTGTGTGTGAGCATGTCTTTCTATACTTGTGAGGATAAATATCATCTCACAGTTTGTGCAATGTGAGGACATTTTGGCTGGTGTTCTTTTCTCTAGTGGGTTCTTTATGGTTCAGATTTGGGTTAAGGATAGATTAGAGCATGGCTCAGGTGAGGTGTTGTTTATAGGCCATTAGAAAATGTATTATGTCACTGAAAGGCCTCACAAAGACAGAAAGAAAAATGTGTTTGTGTGTCGTGAATGTAAATGTCGATCTTAATTAATCATTAGATTTATATTGTTTTGAATTGTAAAGGAGATTAATGTGACCTAGTTCCATTTCCTTTTTAAGACGCACCCCAGCCCCCCCGTGACCCAGCATAGATTAGATGGGTATAGAAATGGATGGATGGATTGAGAGACAGTTTTTTCATCTTTACAGTCGTGACACTGTGTCAGGGCAAAATCTTTTGTAGTTAGCTCCACAGACCGTACATAACAGAAGCCATCAGGGAACGGCATATCTCCCCAACCCCCACTTGATAGAAAAGTGGTCCTTGTTCCTGTTATCTTAGATTCGGTGATTGATGAGTTGAGTCAGAAAAAGGCACCTTGAATCAACAACAACATACTGTATATATACAAAATGGATAAACAAAAGACAAATTAGAAAAAGCACCACTTCAGCAGATACTTGATGAAGCAAGATACATAGCAGTAACTTTGAAAAGCATTGGTTTTCCAGTTAATATTTTAAAAAATATAATGATGTACAGATAGATGGATGAACATGCCTGTCTCCAATATTGTAAGGGAGTTAGGGAGAGATGTAGTGGTGATATAGTTCTGGTATGAGCTCATTACAGCTCAGACTCCAACCATATTAGTCAGAGCAGCCCTAAACTAAAAATAAATCTTTGCCATCGGTGTTTTCTGTCTTTTTAGTTGGTGTTATCAGGCTTGAAGAGACTTACTGTGTTTTTTCAGGGGCGATACTGATGTTAGTAATAAAGAAGAACAATAATCCATTTTTTACATCAATATACACACATACCAGAGCACAGTTAGGACCCAAAAAAAAAAAAAACTCCATGCCTCCACAGACTGTATCACTGAGTTAAGTACAAAGTTCATTATTTTTATACACATCTGTATTATGGTATCATCAAGTTTTCTTCCTCTGTCCCACAAGCATTCATAGCTGGTTATTGTGACGGTCAAAGTAACACTGTGTCTTATAAACTTCACATTGTGTCAGCTGATAGTTTACATTATAGCTCTGTTAGCTTAAACAGACACAGGAAATTCACAAATCACATCTGTTTTCTGTACAGCTTGTGTTGTCGGAAGCTGCATGAAGGATCTGTTCAGAACAAGGTCAGAACTGTCACAGTTTAGTCTGAACTATGGTTCAACAAACCGCAACTTAGCAGAGGTATTGACATCACACAATAACCTTATTTCTTCATACGCCTCATAATCAAACTCACCTGAGTAGAGGAAATACTGTGGTTTCAGCACCAAATGTCATTCTTTTCATTTATGCTAGACCTGTGGCAAAAACAACAATGCTTCCAGTTTTTAGCAGGGAGTCACTTCCTTTGGCTGTAAAAGGTATTTCTTAGCAGTTCTCATTTACTTTGGCACTTTGGTCAAAAGCCCTGCAGTGTTAGCTTTCCTCAGCATAGGAGACCAGTAGAGTGGTCATATGAATCCATTATACTAGGGATTAAATGATTCAATTCATATCTTTAGAATCCATTACATTGGCATCTTAAGCATAACTCCAGTGTTTTTAATTCTAAACACTGTAATAATAATTCCAAATGATTTCAACATAGAAATATAACATATAGCCTCTTTAATGTTGTACTGGATGTAAGGTCTTATTGCTTGTTCCGTTACAGTCCATGTTCCCTTCTCCAGTACATCCCTGTTGAGTCACTCACAACACACACTGACTGTGTTTACAGCTAAGTATATCTCCCTCCTCTCGTATAAGCTGCCATACACTGAGCTGCTTTCAGTTTATTTAGGTTAACAAAAAAGACCGACATGAAATAAAACAAAACACTGTAGGGATGAGCGTAATTGTCCAACACTGTCTCCAAATCTCTTTGTTGACCACCGTCTGTTCTCTCGTGGTCTCGTAGTGGGTCAGCTCTGTCTTCTTGAAGGTTGTCAGCTGAAACACCTGAAACATGGCAGCGGAAGATAGATTAATCCTATAGCAGGCTCCTCATTCATTCGGCTTGGAGTGGAAACAAGAACTGAGATTATTTCACCCCATAAAACCTGTTAAACAATGAAGCCTCAGCAGTAGATTAAATGTGCTGTTGAATTGGATTTTTTTTCTGTCTGTGTGTGACTATGGAGGCAGTGGTCTGACTAGTTTTTATTACAACGGTGGGATTCCTGCTGAGAACACCACGCTGAGCCTCATCAAAATGTGTGGTGGAAGCATCGTGGGCATGTAGAGACTGGTTAAACCCCCATCTCCACTCCATATCCAACAGTTTTTTTGTTTGTGAGATTCTCTTTTCATCTGTCATTTTTCTAACCCTACCTTCATTGTAACAAAGTGCTCACTTTATTTACCCTTTATTTAATCAATTAGTCCAAATTAAATACTTTTTTTTCAGGGAGATAAGAAGAAGGAAGCGTTCATTATGGCTACAAACAAAACCATGGTATTAGTTAAGATTTCCAGTTGCTACACGACCAAAGAAAACGCCCATCAAAATATAACATGAAAAACAGTTAAGAGTAATGAAAGTCATTACAGCTGTAAACCCACCGAGGCGTACAAACAATAAAACTGAAAAGTGATTGAACTCTTGTCAATATAAAGGCTTGTTGTTGTACTTTAAAGAGGCGTCATGTAATAACTTCAGCCTCTTTATTGACATGATGCACCATCGTCAGCTAATTTAGTTTAGCTTGCAGGTTAATGGACCTTTTTCACAGAAGACATTTTGACTTGTTAAGGCAGATTAGACACAGGTGTAATTGATCTCATTAAAAATTGGTGCATCCCATTAAGGCGTGTCGGTTTCAGGCCCTGAAATGTGAATGACGGTTCAGTGAAATGGCCTCCTGGGGAAACTAAATGGAGAAGAGGCTTTATTAATGTTATTAGTAACACCGTGCATTATGTGCTGTTATAATACAAAGTGGCTGTGTAGAAAAAGATCTATTGGCAACAAAAGCTCAGGTGATTTCTGAGTTCCCTGCTTTGAATGGTATTAAATATCAAAAATAAGTTATTTTAATTTCAACCTTTCAGAGCACACACGTATGTTCACAGCTTCACGGGCACTGGTTTTAATAGCTGCCCAGGTAGGAAAAATATAATGTTAAAGCTCTTGAAATACTCAGACTGTGCACAAAAACATACTTAATATACAGTTGTGAGAAAAATATATTATACATATATAATATATTATAATATTTGACCATCAAAAGTCATCAGAAACAGTGGTTATGCAATCAAGTACTAACTCCTGTGTGTGTCGTGGTTAAAACAGACAGAAAAAAACCCACGGAATGTCTAAAAGCACGTTTTTTGTCAGTACAATGACATAGATATTGATGTAAGAACTGAAGTGGTTTGTGTTTTTATCAAGAAAACATGGAAAATGGATAGATATCAGCTCTGAAATTAATGAGCTATTTTTTTATTGCTCAAACAAATGTAGAAAAATGAAGAAAACAAGGGTGGTCTAATCACTTTTTCCACTACTGTGTCTCTGCATTACTTTTAGCTTTGATTTCAAGATCCATTTGCTGTGACATGCCATGCAATACCGTGACACAATGTCCCCACATTTATTTCTATCTATATTTTAATTACTTTTCACCAAGATTTTGAATTGATAATGAGAGTTTGACTATCGGGTAAAGTTCTTCCCAAAGGGCTTCAGGTCTAGATTCTGTGATGACCAATCCATGTGTGAAAATGATGTCTCATGCTTCCTGAACCATTCTTCCATAAACTGGATGAACTTAATGAATCCAGACACAGTCCAATGTTTATGCTCTCTAGCAAACTGATGGTTATTTAAGAAATGAGAACCTACTCACTGCATCATTTAGGGTTAATGAACTTGTCTCCTTTTGAAATATACAGTATTAATAATTCCAGTAATCATCCAGTGGAAGGTTCTTACCAGCTTGTTTAGGCAGGGTCGTGTTTGAACATATATTTTCTGTAAAACTTGTGTATTTCACTTGTGAAGTTTCTTTTCCCATTGGTTGAAACTTTACTGGCGCCCAATCAGTCATGATAAAAGAGATTAGCTGAGTTTGCTGGGTTTCCTCAGTGTTTAGCTCATAATAAATGGCAACTAAGATATGCTTTTTATGTGAATTCTGGCCTTTATTGTTGCTTGTGCTCATCTAGCTGTGGATATTTAATGGGTTATACAATAGGGATTCCTTTTGGGCTTAATACAACTACATTAATTTATTTTCAAGCATTGCCTAGAATATTCTTTTAATGTTTACAGACTGGCCTATATAAAAAGAAAAATTATTGAAAGACTGACTGGTTTTGAGAAATCTCAGTGTGTTTGGATTTTTTTTTTTATTATTTAACATGCTATGGTTTAACCCTACAAAATTCCACTCTGAACAGATGTGTGATACTTGGAATTAAATGTGTTCCTTGGGTTGACTGTTCAATGGTGCTGATACAAATGGGAATTGGAAGGAAATCAGTCAAGTAATGACAGAACACGATAAGCTTCTACAAGAGTACTTAAACCAGTGCAGAAGTTTACTACAATACATCTTTATATTCAGCACTAAAAAGTCGGCCATTTTATGTCCACAGAAAATTATGAGCTCAGTTCCATCTGTCTGTAAAGGTGGTAAAAAAGGTTAGAAGTACTGACTCAACTTATTTATTCAAGTAAAAGCACAAACTCAGATTTACTCAGATTGAATGTAAAAAATATATATTTTTTTAATTTTTTGGGGGGTCTGTCATATTATCCATGATGAGACATTAATAGGTGTATCATAGCTGACATGCACTACTCCATCATGTCTTCTGTATTTATTGCTGTTTCATCCATGTGCATTGAAATCAGTGCTGAAGATGGAGGTGAAGTATTATGCTAAGAGCTGCATAGAAAAGAGTAAAGTAACAAGCCTGTTTTGAAATGGAAGGAATCAAAATTACAGATATTTGTGTAAAAATGTAGGGTGTAAAAGTAAAAAAACAAAAAGGATTAGAAAAGTAATTAAGTCAAGTGCAGATATCCGAAATATCTTCTAACGTACAATAGTGAAGTATATGTTCTACCTTATTTCCCACCTCTTTGTATGTCTGTCAGCAGGATCACACAAAAACTGCTGCACTGATTTTCATGACTCACAAAATGTAGGAAATGAACTGATTGGTTGGTGATGATGTTTGGTCCAGATGAAATGTTCAGACTGATTGTAGCCCCCATTTTGAAACATGTTCGATATTTAGGAGTGAAAATCTGGATGATTACAGAGTATTTTCTGAATGCAGTATCCAGTGACAGAAATGACATCGGGGTTACCAACAGTATAGACAATAAATAGTCTAGTCCTCCATGCTAATGATGATTAATTGATTACTACTTCATATTTATAAATCTCACTTTGAGTTCTCAGCTATTGAATTTATCGCTCCTCATTCAGACTTGTTCAGCCTTTTATTTGTTATACTGAAAGCAAGTTTTTTTTCTCATTAGATCCTTTATAACAGTAGATGAACTTGTGTATTCTTCTGTCAGGAATGATGATTTTAACTCTTAAAAACCAAAACAGTCACCTTCCACCTCAAGCATCTGTTGAAATAAAACATTTAATAACTTGTGAATCACTAATCCTATCAATAAATTTAAATAATTCTCGTAGAATGCAGTTTCTCACCTTTTCACTGGCATCAGGTATGATTCATTTGGAGTTCAGATTGAACATGGAAGTGCCGTCATCCTCTGCAACGTTGATTCAAGTATATCACACATGTTTGACACATTACAGTAGTTCAGTCATTGATATATTTTGCTGAAAACTAACCTTTTTTTTTATAAATATATAAAAGTCTTTGAATTTACTCTGAGCTTTTATTAACATCTACATGGTCCTTTCATTAAATATAGGAAAATAATTGCTATTCACTGAGAACAAAATAATGAATACGGCTAAATAATTTAGAAAAGGTTGATTGTAGAGGGAAATTAACATTGAGGTCACTACACAAATAATTCTGTCTTTAATGATTAATATCTTGTAGTTTGCAGTGTGTCATTATTTTACAGTCTGTCTGGAAAAGGGTGTAAATGTATGGAATTAAATAGAAAATTATATATCTTATACATATCATATACGTGATATAACATGATTTGAAGACTTGTGTACAATGGACCAGGCTTAACCAGTGGGATCAACCAATAAAAACAGCAGAAAGCATGGAATGAAAATGTGGTTTATTTATGGTTTGATAATGCTGTAACATAAGGAGAAGAATGGACTTTTGGCCCTTTTTTGTCAGTGCTGTCTCTGCCCTTGTAGTTAATGCTGAATTTAACACAGCTACCATAGTGAACACAAAGAATTAGAATTTGACCGAGGTTAGGTTTTATTCACTACTCATACTAAATAGCTCAAAGAAAGACACAGTTGAGGTCACAAGGTTCCATTCACCTCAGCTAAATGCATTGAAACTCACAAGAATTTCCATGTATATTTGTTTTCCCACATTCTCAGAAGGTTACATGTGCTTTGTTAATATTTGGTGGCATTGCCTTTAAATTATGTAACTGGAATCAGACACGTGGAGGTAGCCTTCTACAAAAGCTCCTTGCAACAAACAGGAATTTAGGGCCATTCCTCCAGGCAGAACTTGTGCTACTGAGTCAGCTAACAAGTGCTTTGTCTTTTCATGTGCATCCCTCTGCAGATGTCATCCATACTGTGGGCCCGATAGCACAAGGAGGAGTTGGAGAAGATGAGAGGAAGGCTCTGAGGTCATGCTACAGGAACAGCCTGAAAACAGCTACTGAAAACGCTGCACGCTCTGTGGTGAGGGCAGAGGGATGGAGGACCTGGGGACGACTACTGAGACAAACAGAGCAAAGGGAAAGAGGACAGAGCACAGGAGTTTCAGGACTCATAACTTTATTTTCTAGTTTAAAAAAACATGAGCTACAACATACAAAAGATTCATGAGATTAGGATTTTTGAAAAGCTGAGGTAGATGGAGAGGGAAAGGGGAGCTGGGAGCAGGAGTGTTGAGTTGTAAGGAAGTTTTATGAAACACACCAGGCAGAAGACTTCACAGCCAAACACGGCGTCAAAGTCAAAGAAAATACTAAAGTAACCTGAAAATAATGTCAGAGTTATCGCAGGAGAGAACAGGCTTGTGGAGGCTGTATGAAGATAAAGTCTGTGCTTTTGGAGATTTATAGCTGAAAAGAGATACTGTATTTGAAACAAAATTCAACTGATTTAATTGGAAATTTGGCACAAACATGCCCTTGAAGTTGAAATATGTGCAGTCCAGTCCAGTTTGGTGGAGAGTGTAGGTCATGACCAATAACACAAAGATATGAATGTTCGACGTGGTCAGAGCCCGTTTGGCGTGCATAGGTAGCCACACTTCTGTCAGCCTGCCCCAGGGCATCTGTGGCTACAAACAGAGTTTAATGAATTAATAATGAAAAGCACTTTAGGTGCCTTGAAAAGTGCTATAGATATTTAATTCATTATTATTATTATTACTATTATTATTATTAAAGTACTGCAACCTGTGGCAGTTGTATGAAATGGTCCACAGGATTGAGGGGGTCAGTGAAGACAAATTAATAAGAAATCAATAAAATAATACATTAATGCCAAGTTGTTTTTCACAGATAACTAACATTATTTTGTTATAATTATCATTTGCTGAGTTGCCAGATCTTAGAATGAGAGTGTGTTGCCACAGGGCTCAAACTGTCAATTTCCTTCTGATCTTTCGGTCTGAAAACTGTTCAGAAAATATGAAGCTCGTGAAAAACGGGTACAGTGTTTACCTAGGTAACTATAATGGGACACAGTATGCTGCTAGTCTCAGGACAGTGCTGAAAAACATGAAACAGAAACAGGAAATGACTCTTCAAATGACTGTGTTTGACATAATAGACCACTAGAGCCGAATGCTTTGAGACAGCATGGGAAGCTAAACTTCCTCTAACATTTCAGGAAATGAATGGGCAGACTTGCACTTTTCAATTTACAATAAAGATATAGATAAAATTGCGTAAGCATGCACTTAATTTTATGGCTATGTCGTTCTGGTCAGCTGTTTATTGTTTGCTTTCTAACATGAATTTCCCACTACATTCTCATATCAGTGGCCTGCACTGTTGAATTCCCCATTGATGTCAAGTGTCTGGGGGTGAATGAGTCAGTAGGCGGACCAGGACACTGGACTTTGGATGTGGGATTGGTCCGAAAGGCTGAAACTGGTTTAACTGATGTCAATTTTGAAACATACTGGCATCGGAGCACGTTGGAGCTCAGTCCCATGGAGATATCAGTAGAAGAGAGGTTGTTTGCCAAAGCGCCGTGACTACATCAGCTGAAGAGAAAAAGGGTCAGGTCATACCTACAAGTGTGTGTTCCTACGGTTTTATTATATAGATGAAGCATATTAGCCTCAATTAACCATTGTTTTTAATTGTTTTAAGATAAGATAAGATAATCCTTTATTAGTCTCCCGCATCAGAAATTCAAGTGTTTACAGCAGCAAATATAGGAAAGCACACAAGAAAGCACACACGAAATAAAAATAAGAAAAATAAATAGAAAAATAAACAAGCAAATATGAATAACCAGATAAATATAAGTGTTATAACTGTTGAGTCAACAGAATAAAGTGTCCTCAGTACTGTGTGTACTGTGTTTTGCTATAATAGTTTATAATAATTTTATGATGGAGCCGTAAGATGAGCTTCCCCTGTTTTAAGGACCAGCAGCCGCCACCAGAAGCCCCCCCGGTCTACCCCATTCCATATGTCTCATGGGAACTAACTTCAGGAAAAATATGAACAGCATTCAGTGGCAAAAGACAAAGATTTTTTTGGATCCTGACTGAATTTTGACCCCATTCACATATATGATGTTTATCAAAGTCACAGTTTATGGTAAAGATGATGAATAAACATTTAGTTTTGTCTTAAGAAGGACCATGGACTTCATCTCATTCCATGTGATACATCACCAACACCAAAACAACTGCTATCTTGGGACATTTTCCTTTAACCTCCAAGAGCAAGGTGAGAAAGCACCGATAGAGGTGAAAATCACTCCAGTCTGGTCATGTCGAACCTTTAAAGACATCTTCAACAGCTCTGAAGAGATCATGGAGACAGTTATTCTGACTCTGTGACTTTCTGGAGTGAACTTGTTCTATTTACATTTTTTCACAATCTGATAACTCACCAGTTTTATAATAACCTGAGACTTTCTTGACTTGCTAAATTAACAAACATCATACGTGTAAATAATGCATAATAACATAATAACAGGATCAAAAATGTTTTTTTTTCTCTCATCATTGGCTGTAATGCCATTTTTTTCCCAAAATAACATCCCACGAGGCACAAGTAGAAATGATGGGACTTCATCTCTCTATTCAACAATATTTCACACAAGGATAAAGTGATAATAAGATGACATTTTACATGGGAACAGTCAAAGCTCAGTTTTTGTGTTATGAAAAAACACTTTTTAATCCCTGGATTCCACTGAGGGCAGCGTCCCTCTACACAATCCCTGTAATTCCAGAAGACGCACTGTAGCGTATTTCAGAGGCGTCCCAGAAATGACTCTCTGGCTCTGCCCTACTAAAAATACTTACCTATTCTCTTTTTGACAGAAGCTGCGTAAAGATTTACAGAGTAGATGAGACAGAAAGGAAGTTAAACACAGAAATGACATGGTTTACACGGTCAGTTTTCAAAATAAAACATCCTATGTAAACAGATAAAGTCATTCACACATCAAAACTGATAATCATCACAATGTTGGAATATAGAAACCTAATCATTATGACCATGAATTTATAAAACACTTCATGAGTGGCTTTAACTGGATTAGATGTAGACTCCAGTATGACAATTAACACAAAGACGAAAGAGACACAATTTAAGTCTGTAACCTACTTAGGCATAGTAGAGGAACAATGACTAAATGAGGAAGTCGGGCAGACAAAGCGCTCCTCTTCTGAAAGTCTCCTGGTGTGGCTTGAAGCTGTGCAGAGGACGGAACGAAACCACATCTGAGCCAAAATGTGACACAGCCGCCCCAGCGAATCCCAGGGTAACCCAGGAACAGAAGAGCAGATTGTGACCTCAGTTCACATTTAGTCCGATGATGATACTAATCTTGGGTGCCCACCTTGAAACTGTGACTGGTAGGATACAGATGTGCACGTAGCGTCCACAGTTTACAATTTGTAGCTTCTTTGTGTTTACATCCATGTTCAGAGCACTGTCTGCTGTTGTGAATTCAACTTTGTGCTCTATCAGATTCAGTTTTATTAGCCAACTATGTCAATATAATAACCTGCCTCATTGAACTTATACACAAATACAGCTGAACAAACAGTCACGTCGAATCAGTTTTAGTCATATATCCTTAAATCATAAACCAAATATTTGCCTGAAGGAGGTCACAGTGTGTACAACAAACTGCACTCTATTTTTAGGTCCTCCACTATAATACATTTATTAAATTCCATCAAGTTTTATCCACTTACATGACAGTGCACTGATATGAGCATAAACAGCAGCCTGTGTGTTTAGCAGTGGCGTGGAAATGCCACAGTTTTAGCCATTTAATTCTACCACTACATGTACATTTTAGAGATTTTATGCTTTTTGTTGCTTTACAGTCTGAGCCACCATTTAAATTATACATGCCTGTTTAGCGCCAGACAAAAATGAGCACTGCATAGGCCTGGTCTCATACAAAAAAAAAAAAAAAGAAAGAAAGATTCACTGTGAAAACAGGCTGCCATGAAGGGAAAAAAAAAACAATCTGAAGAAAGACGTGATCCAGGAGAGAGTGTGAGTGTGATTTTGGTACATTGGTGTGTGTTTGAATGAGGGAAGAAAACAGGCTGTTACATGATCAGCACCAGACTGTAACCGCTTTGTTTTTTTGTCTTTTCTCTGCAGGCTTTCCCTTGTATCTCCACTGGAATCTACGGTTAGTGTCTGTGTTTATGTGCATCTCCAACAAGAACAAATGCACTCATCTGTTCACTTTGTGTGTGAGAGAGAGAGGGAGTTTGAGTTATAATTTCCATACTTCAATTGTTTGGTTGCTTGGGGCTTTATACCAAAAATGATGTGATTTTTTTTTTGTTTTTTGTTTTATCTGGTCTTCTGTGTGTGACAGAGTGGTTTTACATCACATATTTGTTTCCACTATCAGTATTTAACCAGTGTTGAGTGCTGAGCCACCTCATGCCACTTGTCACATCATCTCCTCCGGCCCAGAGGTGGTTCTCAGATTAAGGTCCTGGATTAAGAGCGGCAGATTAAGATAGATTAGGGCGGAGATTGTGTCAGATTGACTGTAATCCCTCTTCACACTGGCAGGAGAGAGAGTGTTAAGGATGGTGCTTAAACTCTCCCTGGGGTGTGTTTGGGTGTGAGGACCAGTTGTTGACACTTCTTTCCTGTTACTAGAAAGAGAAAAAGGCCAGAGATGTGATTGACTCTGTGTCTTATCTTTGCGTCCATCTCTTGTTCTTATTTGTCTCTGTCTGTATCTTTTTCTAGCCTTTTTTTCCTCAGTGTTTAGTAGCTGCAACTAAAGTCCAATAGTAAAGAAGATATATAATTTAACTTAATTAGAAGAAAGAAAGAGCCCTGTTTTTAAATCTTTGTTGAAAATGCGTGCATCTTATTCTCATTTTATCTAAATTTAAAAGTTCAGCGCGTGTAATTTCAGGGGAAATAATTGCAAGAATTAAATCTAATATTCAAAATTACATTTTCGTTATTATATGATGAGCTGAAAATATGCGCTAAGTTTTAAATGAGCCATTTATCTACAGAGGGAGCACATCCACAGTTGTGTTTCAACAACTCAACATAGACTTGTTCATCCTCATATTATTTCTAGTTTATGGCAGGAGGTGTTGAGACGCATGAACTTCTGCTACCTTGTGTGTGGAGTAAATTTTATGTCACACAAATGGACAATTTAATCAGTGGCATTAATTAGTTTTTGGGGCCCACCTTAAAGGAGGGTGAAGGAGGTATTCCAGTTGGTTGCAGTTTGCAACTTCACCACTAGATGGCAGTAAAAAAATTTACACATTGAACATTTACAGAGGAAAACAAGAAAATGATGCACATGTAAAATGGATTTTGTCAAATAAGAGATATAATATCATGCTTTTTAACATATCTATGCTTTTATTTACATGATGTTGACTTTATATTGCTTTATTATCTTATTTCCAGGGGGATACACCCTTGCCAGTTCATCACAGGGATAACATATACAACTGTTCTTAGTCAACATATATTAGAATATTTATTGCAGTAGTAAGACACATTTAGGTTTGTGGCATCCAGACTCAGGTATCGTTATTCCCAACAGAAATTTCACATATCGGTATTGGACAGTGATGAAAAAATAATACCCCCCACAGAGCCTATAGTTGGATGCTGGGCTCTCTATCTGACATGAATTAACAGCCATATTGGGGGGTACGGTTAATACAGTGTGGCTTTAGTTGCCTGCCTGAACTAGCTCGCAGGCATCACTTCATTTATATTATACCTTATAATTTTCCTAATTTGCTTTATTATGGCACACATTCTCTTTGCCATCATTTTAATAAGTGTGTAATGTCACAGCATTTATTTACTTACCACACCACATGACATTTTTCTAGTCTCTGTATATTATCGCTGTCAAATTAATGGTTATTTAAGAAAAAATAAGCTATTCTCTTACCTATTTGTTCGGATAAAACTAGAGGGGGACTATTTATTTTCAATTTTCAAATGTACAACAAGAAACATACAACTTGAACATGAAATTGTTGTATCCACTTCTTATCCAACTGCGCTCCCACCACACACCCCACACACCACATGGGGACTTTTTTGGCTAAGCAGTGATAGCATAAAAGATGCTACCAGTTTATGAAAAGAGATGGTATGAACAGATCAGCAGCCAATTTCAGTGGAAATGTTGAATAATAATAATAATAATAATACATACTTTATTGATCTTTTGTAATTGTTTTGTTAATAAAAGCTAAAAAAACAAAACCAATTTCTTCTGGTTTGTAAAATGTCATTACAAAAATTCTGTCATGCAAACATATTCAAAATTAAGAAATTATGTTTAGATTTACAGGTGTTTAACTCAGTATCGGTTTAATATTATGATGATTGTAGCTCTGATTTTAATTGCATTGGGGAAAAAAACAACCAACATAATGACCTGATTATTCAAGTATTCATTGGGCAAAATAACTATTTGGCAACATCACTGTGGAAAGATAAGTGTTCTTCATGCGAACAACATTATTTGACTTCAATCATACTTATGAAAAGCAATTTTTTTTTCTGTTGTTTTCCATCAAGCAGTAAAATGGCTTCTCTGGTGTACCATAATGGATCCGTTATGACTTTATTACACTGTGTCCTTGTGTTGTAAATACTGGATGTACTGTGTATATTTTTTCACAGAAACAATGCATTCTGTGTAATTTGCACCCATATGTATTCCCGTATGTTCTCGTGTTGAACCCTCACTCATGATATATGGAATAATTGCTCTGTAATCACACAGCACGTGTTTGATTGGGCAGAGCAGTATGGCTCCGTGATGAATTTTCACTGCCTCTGTGTTGTTGTTTTTCAGCAGTGGGGATAATTTTCCAGCACTGAAAGGTCTCAGCCGTTGAATGAATATCAAAGAAGGGCTGTAGTCTTTCTCCATCTGTCTCCTCATAACCAACAAGTGTGCTGTCTCACTGCAGTTCACTGGAAGAGTGAGGCGGTGATGAGGGGAAGTGAGAAATCACAGGACATGGAGTGTTAGTGTAGTAGCGGGAAGAACAGATACCTGCGTGAGAAAAATAACAATGCAGGGAACAACCAAGTGCAAATCTGTCAGAGCACCTGTTCTTGCAAATCATGTGTATATTTTTGATGTTTCGTGTGTTGTTTGTGTAGGCTATCCACCTGAGCAGGCAGTGCATGAAGCGTTAGCAACTGTGAGGGATTATCTGGATGAACATCATGACAAGGTGCGTATGTGTGTGTCATGATTGGCAATTTTTCCCTACCATTTCCTCTAGGTATTATTCCTTTCACAGCTGTTGTTTTTGTTTTCTGGTGAGGGCGAGGAGAAGGGTGTATTAAGAAAACATGTACACTCACGCATGGTGACACACACATACACACACATATGGGCAAACATATATTTAAGCACACACTCCTAAGTTCGGGCTCACATGCTCATGGCCAAGTCTGCGTTTTAATTGGCTCCTTACGGGACTAAACCCGACCCACACAAACACACACACAGATATACAAGCACACACACGTTCTCTCTGGAGGAAATGCAAGCGGAGAAAAGACAAAATGATAGAATAGATGACTGGAGGGAGGGACAGAGGAGAAGAGGGGGATGATGGGAGATGGAACAAAGAGGAAACTTTCCAATCAGTCATTTACATCCTTTAAACTCTCCTCCCTTACTTCCTAGATCTCCACCCACTCCTCTTTCCAGTCGCTCTCCCTCCCTGTCTTTAAACATCATGGTGTATCACCTCCCAGTGAGGTTGTTGACGGTGTTATTGTTAGTGCTGCTGTCTCCAGAGTCTCTGTAGCAATACCAGATGACTGATGCCGTCAGCCACACCAAGCTCAGCAAACAAACGTTAAACCTAACATGTCTTACTAAAGAGGAGAGTCAAGCAGCCCTGATAGTGCTGAAAATAAGACCAACAAGCTTAAAACAATGAGATGCTTATTTACATTCAGCTCTGAAATAGCTCCACTGTGGGTTTTAAAGAGAGAGAGAGAAAAAAAAGTTTTATTGTAAACAAATGAGATTGTCAGAGGGAGTTTATTTGCATAAATACAAAGTGTGAATGTTCACCAGAGGAAGCTGGGTTTAGTCTCAAATTGAACCCTCTAGATTTTTACATCTTTTACAGTCTGTTTTGTGGGTTTTGCTCTGGTTTGGAGGGTAGTAATGTAGAATATGAAATTTAATTTGCAGACACAGTAAGACAGACTGTATGGACTCACGACAAGGGCAAGAGTGCCATTAACTGTCATAAAAAAATATGAATCTTTTATTGACAAAGCCAAAGTAAATTGTTACCAAGTGGTATGAGAAAAGTAACATGCAAAATACTCACAGCCACTAATGACAAAATAAATTGTTTTTCACGTTTTAGAATAGACTTTTATTCAGGAGTGAGGGAGTTTAAGTTTAACGCTTCGAGTCCTGAACAGTCACCAGCAACCAAAAGCATCTGATCTAAATGTTTCATGACTTCTAAACCACAAATTCTATCGATACATTGAAATAATGGGTAAAATGCATTTTCTCAGCGTTTCAGTGTCATCAAATATGATCCATTTGGATGTTCAGAGGCTATGTAGTGAACATGAAAACACTGTCATCTTCTGCAACAGTCTGGATGTTTGACACTAAAGCACCTACAAACCTTGATTCACCAGTAAAACCCTTGTAGGTTGATAAGTGATAGTGGTTTTTATGCCCATTTAATGATATAATTTGTTGAAATATCTGTTTGTTTGTTTTTTCTTGATTGAGGTCAAGACTGAGCTGAACCTTAGTTTGTGTATAGCATTGGAAAATCCATCTTATCTCGGATCAGATGCAAACTAATTACATATGCAAGTTGAGCAGGTTTTTATGGGAGTGTTATGCAAGATATAAATGATTTCCCTTTAACAGGTCAGTCAGGACAGTATGACCTGTTTTGTTTGTGAAAAGGCAATTTTCAGACAGTATTTCCCTTGAAGACAAGCATTTATGAGGGAGCCCATAACATTCTCTTGACGTTATTGTTAGCTTTAGCATCTCTAGGGCCTTTGTCGCAACAATATCAAAATGAGCTCCCCACCACTATTGTTTTCCAGAGGCCATTTTGCATCTCTCTCCCTAAAACCACCTGCTTTAATTTGAATGAGGGAAGCTGCAAAATGGCGCAAGTGGAAGAAACTCAGTGTGGAGGTTAGAGATTTCAAACCTTAGCCCAGGGGATGTAGTTACTTACCGCACATTTCCATATCTTCCCTTTTAGCCTTCATTCAAATCCTGACGAGGGATGGTAATTGTGCACAAGCCGAGGCAGAGAATCTCGGGCTGCAGGCTAGCAGGCTGCTGAAAAGCAGTGAGACTTAAACTCCCACACCAGACAGAAAGTGATGGAAGCAGTCTGGCTATAAATTACACTACCTCACAGAAAACAGAAAAATCAAAACCTTTGTAGAGACATTAGGGTGGTAATAATGTTTGTCAGAGTCTGAGAAATAAGAGGATAGTGTTGCGCTTTTCCCTGAAAGCATCCTTTTACTGTAGCTACCGTAACTTTTTATCATCAGGCTGCATGTGGTGTTGTGCACTGTGTTCATAAACACAGACTAGTATTTATAATGTAAATATAGACTAGAGAGCCAAGATGTAAAGAACAGAGGAGCACAGAACATAAAGATTGTTTATAGTCAGAAAATAACTGCACTCACTCGGTCAGTGTCTTAATATTATTTGAACGCTATTATCTTTATAGGTTTGTGTGCTCTGTACGTGTGTGTGTGTGTGTGTGTGTGTGTGTGTGTGTGTGGGTGTGGAGACTTGAGTCTGGACTGAGTCTACTGCTGTGTTTCTCACAGAGTAATGAGAGAACTGAGGGCCTACTGCCAAATACACATTAGCTCAGTGTAACACTCAGGGTCATGCACACAAACACAGATTTCCTCTTTTCTGGTCTATACAAACAGTGTTGTACAGCAGTCGCATAAAAGAACGTGTCTCCCATCTCTCACCCCTGTTTTCTTTCCTTCACACACACACACACACACACACACACACACATGGAAACACACTCCTTCTGTACATTAAATTTCAAGTATTTTGTCCTCGCTGCAGACTGTAATAGGCTCTGTGTTGTGTCACGATCATAATAGGGAGCTAATAGTGGGATAATGGTCTGATGCATTAGCTGCATTCTCCTGATATCTCCACTCTACAATGTTGTACACTGTTGCATTGTTCTCCCACTGCTATTGATGAATTCATGGTTATTGCATATGCTTGTAATAATGGTAATTGTGTGTGTGTGTGTGTGTGTGTGTGTGTGTGTGTGTGTGTGTGTGTGTGTGTGTGTGTGTGTGTGTGTGT
>JAPSES010000002.1:12013741-12029615 GCA_029822895.1 Maxillicosta whitleyi
GTGTGTGTGTGTGTGTGTGTGTGTGTGTGTGTGTGTGTGTGTGTGTGTGTGTGTGTGTGTGTGTGTGTGTGTCAGTTGGACAGAGTCATCTTCTGTGTGTTCCTGCCAACGGATAAGGAGCTGTATCTGCAGAACCTCCCGCTCTACTTCCCTGCTGGTGAGTTTCACGCTCTCTGTCACACACACACACACACACACACACATTCACACACTATGTACAGTAATGACAGCTCAGCTTAGCTCAATTTAGATACACACACAAATAGAAACACACACAGTGGTGTGATAAACACTCTGCATCATCCAGTCTATTTGCACATCCAGTACATTCACACGTACAGCAGGCCATTAGACAAATATATTATGCATAAAGCAAACTTAATTGTGTTTAATTACATTCATTAAATATAAACTGCACTCACACACACATACATGCTGTGACCTATTCCACATGTTTGGAAATACAAATGTGCTCACTTTTCATTCCAAAGTCTTTATAGGTCATGATGTGACTTAATGTTCCATGTAGTCTAATATTAAATATAAAAACAGAGTTTAACATTAAGCATTTTGCAAGTTAATACACACAGGCATACACACAGGTGTTTCCAGGTAACAAGTGACAACATTATCACCTCATTATTTTTAGGTTATTACCCCGTTAATGTCACCATATTACCATTTTAATGTAAATATTATACTGATATAACCATTTCATCATTAGATCTCTATATTCTTACCAAACCTAAAAGTTTTACATCATTGCTCTTTGTAAGTATGAGTCCCCTTACTGGTCTTTATTTTTCACCCCATATTATCCTCTCTGTTCAGTCTAATAATTCCAGGATATAACCATTGCTCATATGTTATTAAAAACTGTTACTGTGTTATTAGTTTGATTACTGTACAGTTTAAATGGTATTTTTATGCCCTTCTTATCAAATGTTCACTATATTATCATCATGTCATAATGTTAAGTATTACCTTAACCTTTGTGTCACCTTATAAAAACACCTCTATGGTGTGTGCTGGTTGTGACACAGTGGTACCAAACCAGCGATTTCACCTAAATGACAGGAAAGGATGATTGTAGTCTACTGGTGTGAATTATTGCCATTGTAATGCAAATACTACACTGATAAATAAATTTTGTTATTCACAGATTTCTGTATTCTTACTTTAAAAATCCATATAGTTTCAGTTGATGCTCTCTGTAAACATGGTTAACCCCTTATTGCTGTTTGACCCCTCAATATCCTATCTAGTCTAGTGTAAATAAGTCTAATCTCTATTTTATTCTCTAAATCCTTCTGTACAGTGTGCGCACACTGGTACCAAACAATTTCACTGTAATGACAGAATTGTCAAGGACAGTTGTAGAGTATCGGAGTGTACTTTGCTCTATTACTTCCACTATGTGCTACGTTTATTAAGTGTTATATGTGTTTTTCCTTGTTCTGTATACTTTTCTTACAATGTCCTTTGTGTAAATATTGTTGAATGGATAGTGGAAGCTTGAGTCATATTCCTACAGCGCAGGACAATAACATGAATCTGGAGCTTGACAGTGCAGAAGATGTCATACTGTGTGCTGCACAGATTGAAAGCCTTTTGAGTGAAGATATTGTATATACATGGAATAAAAATAAAACTTTAGAACTGAGTTGACGTGACTCGACACAGTCGCTGAACCCAGCTGTTGTTCTTCTGAGCTCACGCTTGAATATAAACCAAAACATATTTCCCACAGGGTTCAGCTGTTCCATTCGTCATTTGCTTGTTTGCCCTTTGTTCACCATATCTAGAGCTCGTAGCTTTACATTTATTGGTATCATCTGTGTTTTATCCATGTTTCTGTGCTTACCTTTAGTCTGAAGACCAGTGACAGCAGTGTATTGTTCAGGTAACCAGCATGGTGTGGTGTATAAGTTAGATAAACCAGATCTGAAATTCAGGCTTTTAATGTAGAGACAAATTCTGGCATTTCCTCCAGCCAACACTTGTCATATTATGGGAATGAATTGCCTTTATTTCCATTCTTCACTTTCCTACATAAAAATAATAGACACTGCTGATGTCTTGCTATTTAAATTACAAAATAGTTTTTTGGTTTTGGCAAGACTTAAATAACAAAAAAAAAAAAATCTCGGAGTCCCGTCTCACCTGCCATTCTGAATACACCATAAAAGACGCGTTGCAGATTGATCTGAATGGTTAATTAAAGTTTCGTAAATACGTAAATTTTTATGTTGGCCAGAGCTCTGACATGATGACTTCACCCATTTGTTTTGATTACATTCATGATTGATAGTGTTATAACGCCAAGCAGTCTGGGCGTCTAAGCATGATCAGTCATTCACTCAATTATTCAAATTAAGGATTGGTATTACAACTGCAGACTTAACCTCTAATGTCTTGCTTTACCACTGCTATAAATCAAACTCACTTCTCGCCCCCAACATACTTGGAGACAGAGGATTCAACCATCCCGGGTTTTCTAAATTCATGAAATGGTTGTTCCTTTCATATGTCTTGGCACACAGCTGTGGCTACAGACTTTGAAAACAGGAAGTTGCCAAGAACAAATTTTAATATTTTGACCTCTACAACTTTTGCACAATTGACTTTCAGGTTGTATGCCATTTCAATATTGACCTTGAGTATTCTGATGCAGAAGCATCATTTAGAGTTTTCTAAACAGTGGTTGTGTAAAAACTTCAGGCCGGATTTTGTATTGTTGTAATGTGCTTTACTGTACAAAAACCAGACATTAACACTCTTTTCTTGAGACTTTTCTTGAGACATTAACAGATCAAACCGATACATTTTCACACAGACTGCAGTGACAATAAAAGCAAAGATTGCAGTTGAAGTGAGGCTAACACAGGAACTAAAGCGGGGAGTGTTGAGCTTAATTTTGAATGAAAGGAGACTTTTCATGGTCTCAACGGTACTGAAGGAAAAGCAGCCAACAGTGAAATACCTATGGGCTATGAATATATCAGAGGATTGTGCACGATGCACTTGAAATAGATATATAAACTGTGCATCTGACAGTCGGCACAATTTTTTTCACCTTTTAAGCAGCGACAGAATGTACATTTAATTCAATACTGTTGTCTTTCCTCAGCTATGCCCATTTATGGTATTGACCATGAACAGGTTTGATTGATTCTGTGACCTTTGTACTATTTCTGTAGCATCAAAACCCATCAATGCAACACAGTCACTAGAGTAAATTTTGCCACTCGATCTTTCTGCAAAGCACAACAACCTAATTTGTCAGCAAAGGATGGTTTTAATATTCCTTAACCTGCAGGGAGTAGTATGGCTGGAGGGGAAAACAAAAATCCAGAATTTTGTCCCTAGAGAGCAAAGGTCACATCCTGTCTCCTGTTCCCAGTTTAGACAAAAAAAAAAAAAAAAAAAAAGCAGCTGGTTTTGTTTAAATATGAACAAATATATTGGGAGTCATTTGTTTTCTCATATTTGTGGCCCTTCAGTAATCCCAAACAAATGCTGCCAATGCATAAACCGAACCATAAAAGGTTAAATAAGGCTGTCATTCACTGGTAGCTGTCAAGACAAATCATTGAAGAACATTATATTTTTTCATTTACAGTAAAAATATATTTGTAGTTGCAGTTTATTAAACATGAATGTGAATTCTGAAAGTGGTCTTACCAACAGTATACACACCACAAAATCTTCAAATTATATGTTGTTTATTTAGTGAATTTGTTTTGCAGAAATGTAAAATGACAGTATTTTATTTTGGTGAATGGGCTCCCATATTTTCGCTGTCAATTAAATGCGCAAAAGAAGTCCTGTGAAACATGAACAAAACTGTAAACATGTTCGAATATATTGCTTGTTTTTTAAATAAAGCTGCAATATTAGGTCCCGGTAGTAGCCTTAAGCCCAGTATGAGCTGCAATATCACAAGTTCCCAAAGTAATAAATAATTCATCATTCGTCTTTAGAAATATACGTTGTCTTGGTGAATTTATGTTAAGAGCCTCCTCTCAGCATCCGTCGGTCTCAAACTGTGACGCAGCATCTACCCAACTCCTGAAGCATGAAATCAGCACTTCCACGTCTTTACTCAGGGTCAGTTGACTAAAGATGTTATTTCATTAAAAAAAAGTGCAGGTGTGTCCCTTTAAAAGCACGTTGAAGCCGTCGGTTCGTTCTCTTCTAATGGATGTGCAGCAGATTTCGTAGCAGCAGTGAGCGAGCAGTAGCGGTGCTTGGCTAGTAGATGGACCGGAACTGCCTGTCTGTGTGACAGAGCTGCTGCAGGCAGGCCTCCAAGTCTCCACCATAAACCTTATGTGTCTCCAACACCTGGCAGCCAACACGCCGACTGTCTGTTTGATGTGTGTGTGTTTGCATGATTTGAGTGTGTCTTTAGCCATGTTGGACTGAGAGTGACTAATCCTCGCTAACAGATCCCTCTGAAGTAACCAGACGCCCCCAAAACCAATATGGTATTACCCAGTGCACAGCCAAGGTAGTGTTCTCCCTTCTCCTGTTTTACAAGTTAAAATCTTTTTCTCACAGCTCCCACAGACGCTACTGTCAAGAGTAAACTGTGAGAGAGTGGATTTGTCAGATTTGGTTGCTGTGGATACACACGACTACCCTCAACATCCAGTTTCCTCCACTTCGCTGTTGACGCAGATCAAGACCTTCCTCAGCAGGAAGATATCTCCTAAATGGATGATTGCTTTTTTGAAGTGCACACTGCCTGTTCCGCAGATGTTGATTAGTTTCTCTGTTTTTCCTACTAATGACTCAAGATGAGAGAGGTTTTTTTTTTTTTTTATGAAGCACCCTCAGCATGGATTAATAATTTTTCTGAAAATTTGTTTGTCACTGCGATATGAGGGTGTTTTCAGACCTATACTCTGTTCAAGGTTACATTCATTGTCTGATTTTGATAGTTTTGTCCTATTTGGGTTTCTTATCACACAGAAAAGTCCCACAGAATGAAATGCTTCGTCATGACCATGTAAAAATTTTGCTCAGACAGAATTTTGCGACTGTCGTGTCAGCAAAGAAAGTCCTGAACAAGGTCGACTCTGCAGAAATTGACCTATATATCAAGAAAGCATCTTACTTAGTTGCTAGTTCCTGGTCAGACATTCATTCATTCTCCACCTGACTTCAAGCAGGTGTTTTATTCTGCTCATACACATCCCAGTGTGTAAAACGCACCTGCCAATGGGAGCTGTTTCACCTGAACACCATGTTTCTCTTTCGATTCAGTCTTGGATCACTTTTCCCAACACAGTCAAACCACTCCCCTCTTCATTTGGGACTGGGCCAAAACCATTTCTTCCAAATGGTCTCGGTACGCTCATGTCGGTCTGCACCTGATTCTGATTACGTTGTTGATTTCTCCACAGACAAATTGTAAAAAAGGACAGACCGACTCAACCAGACTAAACTGTTTAGGTCGGAAAAGCCCTTCATGTGACCCTTATTGTATGTCTTAGCATTGCATTAAGCTCCCTGCTCTCAGTGAATTACGTATGTGCTCCATGTGCTCTTTGAATATTGGGATTCCTGTGTGTGTGCATGTATATGAGACAATGACAAAAGCTTATTAAAACTAATCACACAGGCTTCTGGTGTGTATGAATTGATTATTTCTTGGGATGCGATATGAGTCAGTGAGCCGAGTCGCCACGGGGGACTACTTCACATGAATATTTGCTTCTTGGTTCTCTCATCTGTGTGTGTTTATGTAAAGGAGACACAAAGAGAGAGACTCTGTCAGCAGTATCATAATATTTTCACTGTTTCATTTTCTCAGCTTGGACAATGATTACACGTGCTCATCTTCAGTGTGTGGATGAGTGGGGTTTAGAAGACATTTAGGTACATTTGCATGTTAGATGGGTGGTAATTCTACAGAGATTACTTTCTAAACTCTGAAATTTTTAAGGCATCAATAATTTTCCATCATCTGTGATTTAACACAAAGCACAATATTTGCACCATAGTGTGCGCAGTGTAGCTTGTACTGGTCCACTGGTATAAGATGAGTGAAGAATTACCATAGTTTTATTTGAGTTCTATTTCAAGTACCTTTTTTTTTTTTTTTATACGCTTCAGAAAGTAATTGAAAACAAAATGGTATTACAATTGGAGTGTGAAGTCATACTTTTATATTCATGTTTGTTTACTGGTTTTCACTTCAACTTAAGGCTGTGGAAAATAAATGTTAAGCTGGATCTTCATCCGTTATACTAAACGAAAGACGACACCGTTTTTGTGTTTCCGTATACTTACCATTTACATTTCAACAACCAATGTGAGTGAACAATCATACATAAATACGTGTGTACAGATTCCGCATTCATTCACAGTTACAAGCAATAATCATGTAACACAATGATGAAGTAAAGCAAGGTTATTCAGTAGTATGTCTCACAAAATATGTACAATGTACGGTAATCATTTGTAGTGAAATACAAAATGAAATTAACCTTTCCAATGCTGTTCATGTACCAAAAATAATACCTGTTAAAAAAAAATAAAAGACATAAACACACAAAAAGAACAAAGGGAAAAACATTCCCACAGAGGACATCTTTTCACACATATACCTGTCTGTCAGACTTAAGTGGTTCTGAAAAGCTAATACAATTTCATTATTTTCACTAAATTCAGCCAAAGCAAATTGTGTTTCAAGGGTTTTTTTTTGTTTTTTTTTTCAGAATACACTCACTCCTCCTCTTTATCACCAAGCAATCCCCACATTTCAGGCAGTGAATAGTCCAGTTTCAAATACAGCTTGTTTTTATTTATTGCACCCCTTTTTCTAAAGTAAAAGTTTTACACATTGTCTAACGTTTTTTTGCTTGTAGGGAACACACTTGGATTTTTATTTGTTCACCTATGGCTGTGGTTGTGGTCTTAAGGGTATACGGTTAATTTTTACAAAAAAAAATCCCTCCCCTCCTTCTCATTTTCCTTTATTTCCTTTTTTGTCTCCATGTGGTCCTATTGCCATCTCCACTGAGTGTCTGTCTGGCTGTCAGATCACACCATATGTAGATTTACGCACACGCCATCATGCTTCTCCCCACAGCGCATCTGTATTAGTTTTTAATTGTTTGTTGCAGGATGTAGTCATCACGTGTCGGCAGGACGCAGGCGGTGATGTGTGTTTAGAGAGCCGCCGTCCCGCCCAATGACTTTCATCTGCCAGCAACCGTCTTTATTGATTCCAAACAATCTGCCTCGGTGGCGCAGACACACAGGGAAGAGGGAGGTGGAATACGGGGACAGGAAACATAAGGGTTGTAGGGAAAACATCAACTACAAAGACAATCAACAGGAAATTGGGAGAAAGCCCCCTTTTCCCCACCATAAAAGCATCATTTGTTGCAAAGGGGATTATCTCTTTCTCTCCTGTGCTTTTTGAATGTATCCCTGTCTGGGCCTTTGCTTTTCCTGCTTCATCCTCCTCTTCATCCTTCTTTCTCGTTCTCACTGTTTAACGCTACAGGATGGTGGAAAAAATAAACAGATGGAAGAGGGAGGGATAAAGAGACAGAGAGAGGAAGGATGGAGGAGTTCAAACTGGGAGTGGGGGAGGTACAAGGTGGGGAATGAAAAGATGCAGAACCGGGCAGGAGAATGAAATGGAGAGATGGTGGAGAAAAAAAAAGAGGGATGGAGAGCCTGATGAACTCATCTAAAGGCACACTGGGTTTTTTAATAAGCAGCAGACTGTGAAGCTGCTCTCCGACCAGTCACTCTGAATAATGAGAGAGAGGGGGAGAGAGACAGAGGATGAGAGGCTGAAAAGACAACGAGACTCATTATCCTCCGACCAATTTTCATCACTGTCCCGTCAGTAATCTCTCTCTCTCCTCCTCTCTCTCTTCTCTCTTGGACTCAAACAGTCCACAGCTCTGTTTGAGATGACAGATGAAGACCAATTACACTAACTGTTTCGTTAACTTGAAGGCTGATTCACTGCCATCTTCCAGAACATACACTGATAATCCTGTAAGCCCTGGAAATTACCTGTGTGTGTGTGTGTGTGTGTGTGTGTCTTTAGTACCTTCAACAGCAAGGCCTTTGTGTTTAAAACCTGCAGAAAAAGACTACGAGTCACAGAATGTGTGTGTGTGTTGAAAAATGTCCGCTGCTTGTTCAGTTGACAGTATCCGGCGGCTGTGAACACTCAGGTGTTTGATGAAGAATTATTTCAGGCTGATGACTGGTGTTGCTGACTTTGTTCATTGCAGTCTAATAGGTTACTGCCTTGTCAACATTTTCTTGGCAGTTAAATATATTTGTTGCCGTTATGCTTGAGTTTCTTCCAGCGGCGAGCCACAAAATAAACTTCAAATTGTAGGTGCATTTTTTTTGTTCCAATTGTTTTTACATTGTGTCATTTAATCTGAGTGTTTTTATTCAGAACCTGTATCCCTCTGCTTTGTTTCTGGCTGGGCACAAATACTCAAATCAAGGAAAATTGGTGTTTTCTTCATTTTGCTGATTTTTTTTTCTTTTTTTTTTTATTTTGTATCAGCCTCCCTCTGTGGTTTCCATCATGCTGTGTTTCAGCTGCTCATTGTGTAGCTGTTGCAAGTCTAAGTAATGCATTTAACTGCAGTGATAAGCACATTTTGTCAAATAATATGCAAGGGAGAAGTAAATTATCACATTAAGAGCGTTAATATACATTGATATGGATTGATTCTTTATGGCGACGGCCAGCTTGATCAAGGCTGTTGGATTATCACCCTATTAACACCTGTCAGTGTCTCAAATTAAAAACAAGGGTGAGGAAACCTGCGAGAACAGACCTCTTTCTATGTATGACTTGGATGTGTTCATGTGCTTAAAGCTGCAGTGCATTAGCAGTCATTTTTTTTGCATCCATTATTACCTTTCAGCATACTGTACTTCAAGTGTTTATGGTTCTAGGGACTGTTTTCAGGCTGTAGAACATCTACTATCTGTTGCAGAGTTTGGCCTATCACAGACAGTATTCAATACATGATTGACAGCTGGAATTAAATGGAAGTGAAGGGTGCGCTGCAGTCACCAATGTGCTGGGAGACAGACGTCCTTTGATGAAACACTGAAAAACTTAAGACAGTTGTGATTTTTACAGAAAATCAGAGCTGAAACCTCAACATTGAAACCACTGTATTGTTGCTGTTTTATAGATGAAGGACTGAAACTAGCTTGGAAATGGAGTTAGCTTACATGTCATCAAACAGCCAACTCAGCACAAAACACTCATGAAACATTTCATGGAAGTGCACGTAAATCTTCCTATAGTGCATCTAAAGATCAATGATTCTCAGCCCCTTCATTGTTAACTTACACTAATGATAGTAATTATGTAGGCTGATTAGACTTAGAGTGTGTTCAGAACTGCACATGGATGTTAGATCCTGCATTAATATAAATTGCACACATGCTATTTTCTGTAGTAGAGTATAATTAACTATGAAGTGGGTTAAGTCACATGACCACTAGGCTTACTACCCTTTGGGAGGCAAGGGGTATTGTTTTGATTTGACTTGTTTCTTTGTTTGTTAAAATTTTAGCAGTAAAACTATTGGTTGAATTCATACCAAATTGGGTTTATAGATTGCCAGTGACCCAGAATAAGTGTGGTTACATTTTGGAGAGTAAGTCAAAGTTAAAAAAATTTTAATGAATTTTTAAAAAAATCTTTTTTCTCCTGTTTACTTATAATGGGTGAAATTTCAAATGTCTCTAAAATCATGAATTTTGTTAGCCTGGTTATCACGAAATTTCCAATTTCATGCTGGCATTGGGTCTGGCCAAGCATAATGAAAAGGCTGGTTCTCTAAAACAATTAAAAAAAAAAAAAAAAGGCGAAAACATCCCTCCCTCCAATAAATGCCTCCAGCGCTGCTCTTTGCTTTATTTTCAGATATTTTTGGGTTAAACTGTTTCAACACCACATCTGTGGCTCCGCTAAGGGCTAGCCGCTGCTCCATGTTTACACTGAATGAAGGGCTTCTATTTACAATCCTGGGGTTCCGGTCGCTGTTCTATGCGTCACTTACGTCATCACGCCTCTACCTAGAGCCGTTGGAGATGCTGAACGTTGATTGGCTCCCGACAAATAGGGTGGAGTTCCCGATTTTTCCGGACATCCGAAAGCTGTGAATAGTGTGCTTTGCCAGACCATGTGGCAGCCGAGAACTGGTGAGCAGGTGACGACACGGAATGGGCGGGCCCAGGTTAGAATTTTGTTTCAATTTACTCCAAACCTGCCATATATACAGTACAGTAGATCGATGTCAAAATAAGCTACAATACATGCAAGGGATGGGGTTTGTGTGCCTGGCAACACTTGTTATGATCTTTTTTTTTTCTTTTTTTTTTTAACACATTTCATTATATGTATGAATATGTTTCTAAATATTACAGTGATTCATACCATGATCATTTTATTTTTCTTTGACAAACAAACATTTGAGGCGCCTGATGTTTTTGCCTAAATTTCCTGAGCTGGGGAATGACACCTCATATGTACAGATAAAGTGGTAGAAATTCAACCAGTGTAGTATGTCATCCATTTGTTCAGAAGATTTATGTCATTTTGTACAGTGTAAATATGAAGTGACTCTTTAAAGCCACAATTCAGGACACAATTGACTGTAGCTGTGACGGATTATAACTACTTGTTAGTAGTTTTAGTTAAATGCTTAAATACAAATTTGATTATTTGTAATTTTCTTAAGTATTTTCATTGTATGTAGCTGTATATTTCTATACATCTAAGAGTCTATATTGGACTTTTTACTACATTTGCCCGAAGTTTCTGTGTAAATTTCAGCTTTTCATCCTGTTCTTATCCATTGAAAGCTATCTCCTAATGTGTTGATTTTGAGGGACTGTAATAAACCAAAGGATTATGTGTTCATTTATGGTTTGAGAAAATACTCTTCTTTCTTAAGATAAATAAACCCACCCAAACCCCTCTTGGATTAGCTGAAAAATGCTTTGTCACAAAGATGAAAACAGGCCTGTTTTTCTGAGCTCATGAAAAGTTGACATTTTAAATATTTGTGGTTCTCACAGGACAGTAACTCTACAAACACATGATGGAAAATGATGCATCGCTGTACATTAAAATATCACTAAAACACTTAAAGTAAATAAATAAGTAATGTATGTAATGTAAATCCAAAAACATCATATTTAATGATAAAACATTGACACCGATATAAGATTTGTAATGCAGAATATCTACTCTGTTTTTACAGTGTGATATTAATGCTTTTATATCAGTAAAAGACAGAAATACTTTTTCCTGACTGAAACTGTGTGAATTATTGTAAGTAAGTGTGGAGAAAAAAATTATCTGCAAAGATTAAAATAAAATGTGACAATAATTTTTCACACCATGCATTTCTTTTTTTCTTTTTTTTTTTTTTTAGCACAGCTGTATTTTCTTACAGGCACATGTACTATTGATTGTAACATTTTACAGAGGTTATAATATTCTACCGGGACTGATGGAATCACACTGGTTTAAACACTTCTTGGAGTAGATCCCAGTTTGTACATGATGATATTTATTCATTCACTCAAACTTAGGTTAATCATGGGGTTCCACTCAGTTCTGTGCTTGGACCTTGGATATTTTTTAGCCTATGCTAACACTGCGTACATTTTCACTGCTATGCTGATGAATCAGAGCTCTATTTATTTGTGAAACCAGACCAAATGAAAATGACTCAAATTCCAAACATGGATCAAACTTGCAAAGATGTGGATGTCATGTAGTTAGTTTCCTCTTAATTCAGACAAAAAGAAGTTACTGTATTTGTCACAAATGACGTACTTAGTCTGAATGACGTTTCTTGAGCATTCATTTCATCTGTGAGGAACCTGGGAGTTGTTTTTGACAAAGACTCATCATTAAACACACAAGTAAAACAAATGATAAGGACATCTTTCTTTCATCTTTGTAACATTGCCAAAATTAGGAACATCCTGTCCCAAAGCAACACAGAAAAACTAGTCCATGCATTTGTCATTTCCAGGCTGAACCACTGGAAGTTGTTACCATCAGGTTGTCCAAATAACAATATTTTTTTTTTAAATCCTTTATTTAATCTGAAACGCAGCAGCACAAACACTAATAGGAGTCAGAAAAAGACATCATGTTCCCTTTCATTGCCTTTTTGTACAAGACCCTTATCCATAACGTTCTGTCCTTTATGAAAAACCTAATTGTACATTATAACCCGACAAGAACACTCTGCTCTCAGAATGCAGGGTTATTTATGGTTTGGGGCATTTTTAAAACTAGATGGTGAAGCAGAGCTTGGGTGTGGGAGGTAGACACCCTCTGAGGCTAGACTTAAAACCTTTCTTTTTGACAGAACATGTATGTAGGACTGGATCAAGTAACTCTGATCCATCCCATACTTTTGATAAATAGACTAAGATGTTACGAGCACAGAGCAACTTGGCCGAAATATAAAATTCCACACTCGAATATGTCTTGACCAGCTTTATTTCTGCTTACAATACACATTTGCTATGATATTGGTTTTGATAACCTTATGCAAAGTCACAATACTTTTTTTATTTTTGGCCATATAACATTAGTGAACCTAAACCTGACCTCCTGCAGCAACCTCAGATCATAACACTGCCCCCCGTAGGCTGGTACTAGGCATGATGGGTAATCACTTCATCAGCCTCTCATCTTACCCCGATATGTCCATTACTCTGGAACAGGGTCAATCTGCACTCATCAGACCACATAACCTTTTTGAAACACAGTTTAATCTTTATGCTATATATCAAACTGATGGTTGTTTAAGAATTGAGAATCTACTGCATCAGTTAAAGGGTTAAACAACTTGTTGCAGCTGAAACATATTAACCTATAAAGACCCAGTGCTACTTTTGTGACAGTTCTCAAATTATTTTTTCTTTCTATTTAATCTATCTTAAGTGATTTATGCCCATTTATCATAATATTATCACCAGTATTTAGCATTTTTCAGTGAAAATCATGTATCTTCCTATATTTGATTGACTGATCATGTATTTTAATCATCCTGAGGGTTATTATAACAAAAAAATGAAGAAAAAGTGTTTGTTTGTTTTTTCAGTAAAATACATCATTAAGGAAACATAAACCCATCCATTGTCCTTGATCCAACTCCATGGGTTTTACTGGTGAATCAATGTTGCAGAAGATGACTGTGTTTCCATGTTCACTACGGAGCCTGTGAACATTCAAATCTGATGACCATGAAAAGATGACAAACTGCATTTTACATTAATTATTTACATGTATTGATAGGATTAATGGATCAACAGTTATTAGACACTTTACATCAGTTGATTCTTTGGGTTACCGGTATATATTTGGGTGTTTATGGGTTAAACACTGCAATAATTATCCAGTGGATCTGCACTATTTGTGTAGTTAAATCCAGGTGGGGACTTTTTTGGTCAGCCAGTGTATATGTCATCATTTTATGAGTTGGTTCCTGTAGTGGGTCCCTTTTCTTCTGTTCTCTTTATCTGTTTTTTGTCCAGGTATCTCTGGCTGCAGAGCTGTAGGTCTTTGATGTGAGGTTCTGGCCTCCAACCTGCTCAGTGTTTGACTCTGTCATCCAGCGTCTGTGCTGGTTGTTGATCTCCCTCTGTGCTTTTCTTTTCTCTCTCCTCTTACCATTCACCCTAACAGGTCGAGGCAGACGGCAGCCAACCCTCAACCTGGATCTGTGAGGGTTTTCCTTCTGTACCAGACAGTTTTTCCTCCTCTTTCTCACTGTGTCTGTTGATGGTTTTGTTGGAATTCTTCTCTGTGTAGTAATTATTAAGGCCTTGACCTGAATGTTTGAAATACCTTGAGATAATCAGGCATAATGGGTGGAATATAATGAATTAAAAGGATGGATTATCAGTAATATATAATTTAAGTTAAAAATGTGTTCTGGCACTGTTTTTTTTTTTTTTTTAATATTATTTATTTATTTATTTTCAGACATTCATGCCATTTTAATGTCAGACTAAATGTGAGGAAAAGAGCAGCTGTTAAGATTATCTATCTGTTTCTTTGTAATAACAAGGCACTGTGAGTGGTGTAAAAGAGGTCTATTGTGATGTGAACACCTGTAGCAAATCCACTTTTCTGTTTGACACCTCTGGCCTACAAGGCTTTTAATACTCAGCTGTGAGACATTTTCCTGAAGGTTCTCTCAAAGCTGCAGAACATTGAAAAGGGTTATTTGTCCAGATGTGAACATTAGGACTTGCTTACAATTTGTGGTTATATATTTCTGACTAAGTTTTGAATTAACATTTTTTGAAAGCTTCAGGATTCCGTATTATTGCTGCTGGATATAGTTATGTAAATCAGAATTTATGCCAAAGAAATTAGGGTACTTTTCAATTCAGCAGGAAGTGTCATGGATGAATTTCTTTTTCAAGGGAAATAAAATAGATATTGCCACTGTCATTCACTGTGCCATGAAAAGTGACGTGTAATCTAAAATCTGTTTTTTAAAGGTTTGCTGTCTGCTTTATATTGGTAAAAGCAACACAAAAACAATTTGTAACATTTTGTAAAAGATCAACATTTTCCTTATTTCAAATATGGCTTTTAGATTGATGCATGCAACCTGTGTTACTTAAGATTATAAGCCATACGTGCCAGACTAATATTGACACAGGGACTGCATTGCATTGCCCTGTACATTGGATTAATTAAACATTAGCTGTGTGTATATATCTGAGCAGTTAAAGCAAAAACAATTAAATAGTAGGGATTGTCACGCTGTCAGACATGATGCACATGGCAGATATTTTTAGTGACATTTGTGTACAAGAATTAGTAGAGTTCCTGCGTTGTTTAAACTAGGAATACATTATCTTGTTTTTTGTTTTTGTTTTTTAAATCTCCTATTCTCCTATCTATAAGTTGAAATGAAGCTGCAGACAGTCAGCACAGCATAAATACACAAATGGGCAAAGGCTTTTTTAAGAAGGTCTGTTCAATCTTAAGTTTGAATTGTAGTTTCAGGGGTAATTTGAAGAAATACTCATTGGCCTGGAGCAAATGTGGCAAAAGTACACACTTTTCTCTCGAGCAGAAATTTGGATATTTGTGTAAAACAGTCTTTTAGAAGTAGAAGTATTGATTCAAGTTCTTTATTGAAGTCAAGTTAAAAAGTAGAGGCTCATCATTCGCTTCTGTTAAAAAACCATTTTCTGCATTTTTATCAAATAAAAAAAATAACACTAACTCAAAGAACAGGGGATTAAATATGTGTTTTTCTATTACTACATATATACAATTTGATTCCATTTCATTTTGTTACATCTTTACATTGTTTTCGTTTATGTTTGTTATATATGATATGTCGTCTTTATCGTCTCATCCATTTAGCCTTAAATCACTCTGACATCTGCAGTGATGCAAAATAAAAACGTTAGGAAAAGTAATGAAAGACAAAAGATATATTTAGAGAGTGACTAGATATTAGTGGTAAAATATAAAGGATAAAAAGGTTGTTGGCCTTTTTTTTTTTTTTTTAAGTTGCCAAAAAAAATGTATACTTAAAGGGGCCATATTGTGCAAAAATCTTTTTTTTTAGGTAATGTTGCTTCTGTTTGGGTCTCGTCTAGTCTTATAAACACTCCAATTCTGGAAAAAAATGACCCCCTATTTTCTGTGAATTACTACAATGAATTTGTCAGAAGCTCAGGTTATGCCGTTTTGATTTTACTCCCCATGTGACGTAATAAGGGGGAGAAATCCAATAAGGGGGCGTGTACTTCCTATCCAGGGACGGCCAACTCCGCCCACAAATGATGTCGTGATTGT
>JAPSES010000002.1:12036420-12054189 GCA_029822895.1 Maxillicosta whitleyi
ACTTTTACAGAAATGTATGTTGTTTTTACATGTTAGTTGCTATTTAGTGTTAACTTGCTTAGTAATTTTGTTACCATAAATGAGTTTGTGTGAAAATGGTGTAGCAAACCGTTGTTTTATGTACTTACACGTGTAGTGGAATGTGTTCTCTAGAGCACACAGCTGTTTGTGCCTAAATTTCCTGAGCTGTATATTCACATTTATCAGTGAACTCTGGCCTAACAGCAACAGAGCAGGTGGTGGTAAAGCATTAACGCCACTAATTGCAACCTGCCACTGACAAAAGAAACAGTGGGACTGTAATGCATTGTAGGATGCAGATAGTTCTAGAGGCATACTGAGGAATCTGGCTGGAGACATATGCATCTGGGTGTCTTGGGTATACCGACGATTTTCAGGGTTGTCACTTTATACTTACAACTTTTGGTCGGAATCAGTATGCCAGTCATATGCAGCAGGGCTTTCCGAACACAGCGACAGTCTGTACTGTAAAGAATTGTTTGACAGTGTCTTGACAGTAGTTGGTCATTACAGCTGTCAATCATCTGTTTTATATCCCATGAGGAGGTACAGAAGTCTATTTTTTTCTCAGTTCACTTGAATTGCAATATGCAGACACAAAACTACTGCCTACTACTATATAAAATATAGTTATATGCTGCTTCAAATAGCTCAATCTTTGCTCCCTGTTTAATCAGAAACATCTGTGATGAAAAAGAAACACCAACACTGAATCACTCAATTATAATTTCAATGTATTAATATCTTAAAAAACAAAATAAACATATTTTTTTCTGAATTTGTGAGGATAGATTTTTCTGAAGTGCAAAGACATGCCAAACATCTTCTTCATTCCTGTTTCTCCTCCTGACTTCTTCCCTCATCGTCCTCGGCATCATCTGGACCCATAACTGGAGCGCTTATTTCGCTCTTCTCCCCCTCCCAGAGGACAGAGCCAGGTTGCTGGGAGGAGCGCAGCCGTAGCCGGGGATGGGTTTTATGGTCACCAGGGCTGAAAGACTGGGAAACTCCAGAACCTCCCCTGGCCAGACCAAGACCCCAGCCGTGACGAGACCCCAGTTTACGGCGGCCCCCAGAGCCAGAGCGCATCGTTGGGGTTCCAGGAACTGAAATGTCTGGCTCTGTCTGAGATTTTCTTGATGTAGAGGGAGACACTGGTGCACTGCGGGGGTCTGAAACTGTAAGAAACAGTGAGGATTAATAATGGTTGTTATTACCTCCACCGATGAGGACAGACAGGTCACTGCTGTCTGTCAGTATTTCTTTAACACTGGAGAGTCCCAGGTTAACAGCTAATATTAAACCACAGACATAGGCTGGTTGAACTGACTGTAGCTGCTGTAACAAAGGTCTTAGTTCTAATTCCTTAGTTCCTGGTGTCACAGATTTGTAATTTATCTTCACCAATTACTTTACATGAGGAGTCTCCTTTGTCTGTTGGTAGGATTACACAAAAACGATTTCACAAATTTTCATCGTGGTATTTTTTTTTTTTTTTCACATTCCTTAACACTAGAGCGACAAAGATGTAAAACCATTTCACACCAAACCATTTTTTTGATCGACTTGAATATTATAAAAGCCAAGTGGCCTCTATGTGCATGTGCGACTGTGTGCATGTGTGTGTGTCTGGGGATTCACACAAAATCTGGAACGAGCTAGCTGCTGCAGTTTGGCAAACTAATATATTATGAGAGAAGGAGGAAACTAGCAAAAACAAAATATGAGTAATTTTAGAACACAAGACTTTTACAATCACTTTGCTACTAGCACATTGACCCGGGGGGGAGGGGGGGGTCCATGGGTTCTAGATGTGGTAGCTTTTATGCTGTTGTGTATTCATGCATGCTGTACCGCATTTGTCCATCAGTCACCGCCAAAGCATTCTGGCCATGGTAATGTATTGCAAAATTACTAATATCTCCCTAAACATTGGTCCTATCAACTTGTTGTTTACACAAGTCTCTTCCTTGATCAAAAATACATACATATACCAAACTACAGCAGTCAGCTCTTTCCAGATTTTGTGTGAATCCCTGGACACACACGCACGCATGCATGCACACAAGCAAAGGCCACTTTGCTTTTATAATATGGCCAGAACGCTTTGGCAGTGAATGCTGGACAAATGTGGTACAGCAAGCATGAATACACAACAGCATAAAAACTACCACATCTACAACCCCTGGACCCCCACAGGTCAATGCGCTTGTATATGTTTAATATTTATGAATGCACAGCCACCACTGCAGAAAATACGAGCTTCAACTTCCATATTTTTGAATCGACTACATTTTAGAACAATTCATTTCTAGTGACATTAGGGATCGGAATTATTATGCATCAACCCAATCCTGGTTGCAACAGTGTATCCACCATGTACGATAATTATCACCAGACCATTCCATAATTATCTGAGAGTGATTACACACACCTCTGGTATGAACTGGAAGCATGACTCTTAAAAGGTATGACATTACAAAATGTATTTAAAATAAAAGTATCACTATGGTTAGTAAATCCTCACACTATTTCCAAGTCTTCTGAAAATATCACCTGAAGTAACTACGTTATATAGATAGAGCTCAACTCTAAAATTGGATCATCCTACCACTGCTACTGCTTGACTCCATTTTCACCTTCAAAAGTTAAGGTGTCTTTGGAACATAACTGTGCCAAGATATTCCTATGTGGATTTTGTGTTTTTCTGCAGTGCACTTTTACATCGCACTGGTGTAAAGTAGTTTTAACTTAGAATGGAAACAGTTCAGATCTGGCACCAACTGACAAATTAGAGTTAAGACCTTTGTAACCATCCTTCCATTTTCTGAATCGTTTAATCCTCATGAGGGTCGTGGGGGTGTCGGAGCCTATCCTGGCTGTCTATGGGTGAAAACGGAACACAGCGGGGATGTGTCACCAGTTCATTGCAAAGCTTTTAGGTCTGATTTTCAGAGGTTGGAACAGTCGCCTGTGTGATGTTATCTAGCATCCTACTCATCATAGTGAGTTTCCTGTTTCCATTTATAAACTGAATTAACAAAACACAATGACTGAGCAGCATCGGTTAGATGGGATGTACATTCTACCTTAGTGAGCAGAACTCAACCCTTCAGAGACAGGTCTATTATCAGGGTTCGTACACATTTTTCAAGGTCAAAGTCAAGCACTTTTAAGGGTCATTTTCAATTTTTTCCATCACATCACCTTATCCTGGGGTAAAATACATATCTACAGGGATGCTTACACTCGTGATTATTTTTGCCACTTTTTAACACAATGATGTACATTGTATTATGCTATAAACATCAAAAATTATGTTTCATAATTGCAAAAATTTTACAAATTAAAGGAGAACACAAAGGTTTATCCAAAAAAAAGAAAGCCACTTGGTGTTCTTCAGACACACTCACACTGAGCCAAAGATTAAGATAAAAATGTACCTGGAGTCGACCTGAGAGTACCAGCTAATTCTCTTTTTTGACATAAAGCTTTATTTTTCAAAATGTATCACCTCTCTGTAAGTAGCTTTGGCTTGCCATCTAACCTGGTAGAATTAATATTAAAAATGAATAAATAAGTCATATCACAGAGTTGTATGTGTATGGTGCAGATGTTTTATTTGGAAATGTAGAGCTGCATTGTACACTGTTTAGATCAGATTACTGTGATGACGTCCCGCACCATCATCAGCCGACCGTTGGAACCTGTGGCCATGAAACCACAAAGATTCACATGGAGATAGATGTTATCTGTGGTGTGTGTTCAGTGTGTCTGTAGGTGTTTGATCTGTCCATTTCTATGCATTAAGCCCTGTTTAACACAGAATTAGATATTACACATGGTGATAGTACATACGTGTTACTATACCATCATCATTATCAGTGCCTGAGCTGATAATCTAGCTGTAGTTCTACCATCTGCTGTCTGTGGACACCACTAGGCAGTGAATCTGTTTGTTCTTCATCCCTTTCACTTCCAATAACATCTTAACGTGGGTTACAGTTAATGTTACATTCAGGATTAACATCTGTTGGTGTCAGTAGGATATAACTACATTATACAATAATAGATCAATAGAATAACACATGTACTGTAAGAGCAGAAGTGTGAAGTGAGTGAACAGAGAACATTAAATCTTTAAATGTGTTTTTTATTGTACTTAAGCAACAAGAGCTCAAACTTTTGCTAGATGAATACACTCCTATATAATAAAATCACCATTTTCGCGGAAGGCTCCTCTCTCCGTTCTGATTGTAGCTGCAGTTCTGGACAAGTAATGATCTATTATTAGAACTCTGGGACATAGTTTTCTGATGTCACTAAACATTCGGAAGAAGAAGACGTGTCTATTCTTAACTCCCGAGGACACCTGTGTTACAGTTTGACAGGTAACCCATAACCACCTACGTCAAACTCATCACCTGTCACTGTCCTGCAGCACGACTTCACAATGAGCAAAAAAACACATGCTTAGGGATGGAAGGTATGTCACTGGTGTTTGTGAAGTTTTTTTATAAGTGTAATATAAGTGTATCAGAACATCAGTCTCCATAGTCGTAATTCATGATGATAGAGAATGAACACACACGTCTATTTGGATGAAAATTTCCTATACTATAGACCAGTGACAAATCACTAGTTCTAATTTAGACTTTTATAATATAATGGAACAAGTACTAGAGTGGACTCTTGGCCTTTGTAGAGCTCTGTGTTCTCTGAGTGCCCTTTTAGTTTGTTATTTAAAATGCATCTTTAGAAAGAGACAGATGGAAGGGATGTGAGAGTTAATTGCATTTTAACACCAGTAAATTCTTGGCTAGTGGACTCTGGGATGAACGTATACCCACTGCACAAGGAAATCCGCCAAGATGACTGTCAACATCTGTCTGCCTCCCCATGATATATTACATCGTGTGCCATCAGGTGGGACAAACCTGCAGTACAGCACCAACCTGAAAAGCAATGCTTTTGGCCAAATGTTTCCATTACTGTTAATAATAAGGAAATGAACACAGTCACGTTCTGATTGAAAACCTGTTTGCAGTGATGTTTGGTAAATGTGTTCATGGTCAAGGTGCATAGATGGAAAATTAAGCCATGCAAATTCTTTCTTTTCAACATGTGGTTAGCAGAGAAAGCCAGCCTCAGTAAGTCTTGGCGCTCCGCTGTGAGAGATCTAAGCAGAAGAGAGTGGTATCAATGTCGTCCACACTTGGTAGTCATGAGATGATTTGTATGCATGCCCGTAGCCTCGCTTGATGGGGTGAGTATGTGAGCATATCTTTGTGAAAGCCAGTTGACTGGTGTTTGTGTGTGTGTGAAAGAGAGCCAGTGTGCTGGTGTGGAGGGTGTGTGTGGTCTCACCCAGCTGAGGTGTGTGTGTGTCTGATGTAAATTCGGTGCTGTCGGCCAGGTTCTCCACACTGCCTGCGGCGGTGAAGAGGGCGCGTCCCTCTCTTCCTCCTCCCCGTGGTTTGATTAGCTTCTTCATCCTGTCTGCAATCCAGTTAGATTTCCTATGAGGACACAGAGGACAGGGACTATTTACAAAAAGGGGGTGAGTTAGAGGAGTGTTTATCTGTGTGCACATTGACACAAGCACTCTCTACCAGAGCACCCTGATTTTCCAGAAGCAATAGCCAGCTGCCAAGTGTCAGTGGCTGCATTGTTCACAAATTGCATTTTTGGCACTGAAATGTACGTTCTGTGATGTGCGAAAAATTGTCTCTCGAGCTCCCAGAAGTCGATTTTTATGCCAAAAAAGATTTTTGAAATATGAAAAGAAACATTATTAAAATGTCATTATCATATTAATTTGTAACGCTTGATTTATCAACATATTTTTGCACAATGGTTTGCAAATGTTTAATTTGTTGTTCAAAAACAGTGCCAAATGTGTGGAGAGTGATTAAAAGGCAGTGTCACCACAATCTTTGCTTACTTCATAACTGTTTTTTAAAAAAATCACATCTTAATTTCACTGCACAAAATGTGATTCTGCCCATATTTTTATTGTGCTGATTGTGGTCCTTGTCCCTGTCTACGTGTCCCTGTGGCTGCTACTCTGACCCAGACCTCAGATAACCCTTGTTGCTCCTCCATCCTGCCTCACCTGACCTCCACACGCACCTGCACACCTGTCCCTCAACCCTCAATCTGTGCTTAAATACAAACACCTTCCTTTTCACTCAGTTTGTGCCAAATTGTGGACTAGCCAACCTCTCTGTCAGCGTCATCACTTTTTAAAGCCCACTCTGCTGCATATTGCTTTGTCTACGGCTGCATTCACATTACAAGCCTCAGATTTAATGTTGAGATCAGATTTTTTTTTAGTTTCGTTCACATTATTTTTCAACGTGGCAAAAACTCAACTCATCTTTCAGCTGATTACAGTCTAAACCTGTGCAATAACAAAGACATTATCAGCACTACACTATCATATGGAGGCTTAGGTGCAGTTGAAGGAAGTGGATTTGTGAGCAGATGCAGACAAAACACATTTTAAATTATGGCTTTCTAAGAGGTAATGGCTGTTATTTTTGTTCTGAATATTGATCTGGAGCGACATTATTCAACTTTGTGACTGCTGAGACTAAGCTTGTGTTGTATAAAGCCTGACCTGTATCTAATTCAGGATCAATATTGAGGCCATGCTCAGACTTTGGCATATCCACATCGTTTCCAGGTTGATTTTTAAAGCATTGCACTGCATTCCAAACAGCCTTTTGCATAAGTTACAATGCAACACACAGCAACAACATTGATGCTGCTGCTCCCTGTTCACTATGGAGGACAACAGCTTGTGCACAAATGTCAAACTGTGTGCTGATAATATACGAGACACTATGTTTAGGTAAAGTGGAAGGAAAGCTGTGAAACTGCATCACCGGTACAGCCATGTAGTTACTGCAGAAAGCCAAACAGATAGATTGGTGATGTGTGGAAGCACAAATCCATGTGTTTTGTATTGTTTGCAATGACACGAAAAAGTCATATAAGGGTGAAAAAATCAGATTGGGGCCACTTGTCTGGATGAAGCATCATACACTGACATTTTCTATTCTATTCTATTTGTTTATATTCTTAAAAAATTGTGTCACTTTTGTGATCAGAACACCCTTTATGTTTATATGTACAGACTTTGTCAGTTTCACCACACAATAGCAGCTGGCACTATGTTAAACTTGTTGACTTAATTTAGCGCTGTTAGAGAAATCCTGTTATCTCCTGAGAGTATTCAAATAAAAACTAAATTATCTTGTCTCACCACAGGGGTTTATCACACTGCACTATCAGTGTAGACTGTCTCAGTGAGCAGGTAGATTTGTTTTGACACAGTACTTGGCCTTGCTGGGTGAAGGTTGCATGCTGGGCTCAAGGACTCTATACTGATCCATAATCTTCTCAACCAACTTCTGCTTCTCCCGGCGGAGCTCGCTCAGCTTCTCTCTGAAAGAAACCACCAGAGGCATTGGAACAAAGAACCTGAGAGAACAATGAGTTGAAAAAAAGAAAGCATTCATGTCATGCATTCACGATCAATGCTGATAAAAGCCACGATTCTAGGAGAATATGTGTAACATGACAGGTAGTGAGTCTCCTAGTCCATTCCAGTTCCACTCATAGAAAAACAGAACTTGCTGTGATGTTTCAACCATTTTCTTTTCTAACCAACACATCAGAGAGGATACTGTGTACTGGAAATTAAATGTTATGTAGTTTTGGTGAGCAGGGGAGTCAGAGTTCAAGCAGTGATGTGAAAAAAGCATAATGAAGGATATAACTGAAAGAGTCTGCATGCTCAATAAAACCTTCATTAGAAAAATGTTTAAAAGTACAGAAAGTCGCTGACACTCAGCTGACAGCTCGACACACAGCTGTGGGTGGAAAGGATCACTGGTGGTACAGATGAGAACACTTCAGCTAGAAAATGTCGTATTTAGTTCTTTAAATGTAGGGGTTTTAGAAACATAACTGGATCTTCAATGATGATGTCACTGGCTATGTTGGTTTTGTGTTTTTCGTGTAAATTAAAAAAAATAATTAGTAAATTAGTATAGTTTTTAAAAACATCATTAAACAATTACACTAAATTAAATAAAAGCCTGAACTAAAACACAATCAGGTTTCTTTCACTCATGTTAATGTTCATTTTATACCACAGTAAAATGGAACAAAATGTGATTTAGAATTAACAATGCGTTCTTTCTGTGTGTGTGTGTGTTTGTGTGTGTGTGTGCATGTTCTCTCTATGTCTACATGGGTTCTCTGTGGTACGTCAACTTCCTCCAACCTTCCAAAGACATGCACCTTAATAGGTTAATTGGTCATTCTAATTTCTCCATAGGTGTGAAAGTGACAGTGAATGGTTGTTTGTTTAATTATGTCAGCCCTGTCATGACTGGGCAACATGTATAGGGTGCACCCCACTTTCACTCAGTGATAGCCAGGATAGGATCCAGGACCCCCACACCCTACATGAGGACAAAGCAGTTCAGAAAATGAATGGATGAATTAACAGTGGGTTTATAAATCATATAATCATGTATCCTTTCCTTATTAAAACCTAAACTAAGTCAATTTATTCCACAAAATAAGAAATAAAGCAATGATGTTTGCTCCATAAAAATAACTACAACTAAATTTAACTCCAAAACTAAACCAAAAAAACAATTTAAATACACAACTGTCGCAAGTATTATAAATTTGCTATTACCTTGTCAAATTCCAGCATATATATCTCACATAAAAAATGGTGATTATTATGGGTTAGATCAGAATATAAAACGGGGAGAACATCACCTTCCCTCTTTGAATTTGTAACTTTTTACTGTGGAGGATGTCTTCGCATGTAAACAATCACTCATTGATTTGGCAGTAGCTGTTATTTTCATTAGTTTCCTTGTTTGAATTAGCGCTCCTCTCATTCACCAGTCAAATCAATGCGCATCGCTCCAAGCCACCTGAGTGTGCCGTGATACCGTGTGCCAAGACAGGTGGTCATGTCAACAGACAAGAATGCCTTTCAGGGGTGCCTTTCAACAGTGTTTTTCTTCTAAAATCAGAAAATGGCTGTGACATTATTGCGCATTGTAAAACGTGTTTACCCCCCTGTGAAAATGCTGTCAACATCAAATAGCATGATGTCCAACCTAAGGAAAGGTGACCACAAAAAGGCCAGTGCCTCATTTTATGAGTGAGTTTGTGTGTATATACAATAGTGATGATCACACTTCAGGTTTTATGAAGGTGAGCCCCAACATTAAATTTTAGTCACTGTTTATTTTCCACTTCCATAAATAACATTGGGAAGGACGTACTTACAACTAAAGTGCGTCCTTATGTAAATTATTCCATCGTCTACTCATCTCCTTTTTCTCCGAGTCAGACCAGCTCCAGACTAATGTTCAACAGCTGTCAGTCTCATTGTGTGCTTTAAAGTTGGTTCTTAATGCTATGAAAATGCAATTCATCCTCCCCAGAGCCCAGATCCCACAGACTGATGACATGTTCAGATAAAACAGAATTCAAAAAAAAAAAAAAAAGTTTCATCCAACACATGTCAATATAAAAGGATGCTTTCTGGGGACGATGTTTTATTTTTGTTTTGTTTTTACTACTGAATGAGGATCTGACTTAATTTAGAAGTTAGAAATACACTCCCACACTTCACTCTTAATTCTTCTGCATCAGTGGTTCTCAGCTTTGTGTTTTTGTTCATGTTGGAAAATACATTTTCCTCTGATCACATAGTTGTGAACGTTACACCTGGATGCTGCTGCTTCTAATGAAAATGAATAAATGTAACTGCATAACCCAACACATCAAGCTCTTCTATCTTAGATGATATTTCTGTTTTAATGGTTTCATGTTCAGTTAGGAAAACACTCAGGGATTCAGTCAGTCACTATTCCCAAAGTCATATATAACACACTCATAAACTCATAGTAGCATTCTTGCCTTAAAATGACAACATAAACTTAGCCTGTCATGTCATCCTACAATCAGGTGATGGTGTTACCGCGGCAATAGCCAACCCACTCCATTTCTTCATGCACGTCATGTCTGTCAAAATAAAAGTCCAAGAGTTTTTTTGCCTTACACTCCAGGAAACAAGTCCACAGCCCACTTATGGTTCACAACCCACTAGCTGAGGATGCTGGTTTTAGACTACAGGGACATTATTTGCATATATGCTGCCTCCTCTTCACTTTGCAGCCTCGTCTCAGTTTATCACAGTTTTCTAAGCTGTATATCTGATTCATTATCCACACTACATCACTGTGTACTTGATGATCTGGTTTCCTGGGTTCATTAAGCTTAAGAAGACAAGCAGCATTTGTACATTTTTATTTACAAAGCCATATTGGGTAAACTTGCTTCTTATCTGTGTAATCTTTTATCGCTTACCAACAGCTGTTATGATACTCACTGCTCTTGATAGATGCTTGACTGTGTACCGAGGATTTACTCTGACTTTGATAAAACGTCTCTCTCCTATTTTGTGCCTTTGTTATGGAATAATATCCAGGGTATGCAACAAATCAATGATGGTCTCCTTGGTAGAGTTCAAGGCACTTACAAAAAAACAACAACAACTGAGTATCTGAAAGTGCAATAGCTATTATTAAACAAGCAACAGTTGTTCAAGGGTCAAATACAGTAGATGACAACAATACTTCAGAAAGTAAGAATATTTTTCACCACTTTACTCAGCTGTCTGAAGCCCCTTCTGATGAGGTCATATGACTCCTGGAGAAAAATAATAATTTAACCTCAGTTAACACAAAGTTTCTGTTCTGCTGCTACCCCAACTGGATATTTATTATTGAGTAACTCTATTGTTTTTAATAAAAAAAAGTATTTGGTCTGATGAGAGGATAAGTGGATGTGCATAATGAGCTGCTACTGAAGGAACTGAAGATTAAACTAGATAAAGCCTATGTTATGTAAAGTAAAACTACTGTTTTTGTCAAAGGAGTCTGGCCATTTGAGTAGAAATATAAGCAGTATGAGTACCTTGAAAAATTAGCTGTACTGTTTATTTGTACAATTAACTGTATTACAGTAGTATCACATTTGTTTTGCTTCACACAAAAAATGTATTATTTATTTGGAAATCCATCAATTTGTATTTAAATCTCTTAAGCTCTTACATATACTGTTTTGCCAAAATGAAACTGAAATCAAGGCTTGAGCTGCTGAAACACATGGAACTGACAGTATATGTTTGTCTGAGGTCTGTGAGTCTGTCTTTGAGTTATTTAAAGTGTGCACTCACACCTACATATACTGAAGGAAGATATTTAGTGGCTTCGAGTATCTGCCATATTATTTCACACACTGACTGTCATATGGACTAACAGGTAAGTTATTTATTCCACTGTCACCCTTTTTGTAATTATAGCTTTTAATGGTGCTCCTGTCTTTCATCTTTGCTCCTACTGTGAACACAAAGACAGAGCTGAATATAAGCCTCAGTCCGAATGCTTTCTCTTCATTTTAAAAGCTTGTTTTTTTTAGGTGAGACAAACTGCTGGTTATGAGATAACATCCAACCACCTCCACCTCTGGTTAGTATCCAAGAGCCTGGATTACATATTCGCTCTTAATGAACCACACAGCGTTTTACTTGGCTAAGGAAATGACTTAATTACAGGAATTAAACACTCCAACGGCTTTTAAAAAAAAAAAAAAAAGGCAATGCAGGCGTTTCAGTCAAACCTTGGTTTAATAATACTTCATTAAATAACTCTGATGAAAGGTATCTTAGATTTTTGATCAAGAGTGATAGGTTTTTGTTTATAGAAGTATTTTATATTTCTGCACAATTAAAGTTCTTACTCTAAATGTTTGAAATTGCACATTTGTACTTGTGTAACTCACTTTAGATTACACCTGGATGAACATTCATTATGTGCCCAGAAACATACTGCCACTGGTAATTTTGCGGTTTATGGATCCTGGTTTTGCACAACATGTTAATGATAGTATTCAGAGTTTTCCTGTAAACATTGTTAAACTTGTGTTCACTGTCAAATTCATAAAAATTTAAAAAGCAGATTATTTATCCGCTTCTGAAACTGTATTATTTACAGTCCAATATCTTGTCTCTTGGATCTTGCCATTTTTATTGCAGTGCCATATGTTTGCTATTCGATTTTTTTTCCCACTCTCTTGGCTGTGAATGCAATACAAACAAAACTGGAACCTGCTCATAAGAAGTGTTATACAGTCATCCTCCTATGATGAAGGATTTCTTTAACCATCAGTAGACTCAGTCTTGTTTTGCTGTTGCCTAAATTATAACTTCGCTACATAATGCTAAAATAGAAAATATTAAAAATTGTTTTATTTGTACATTTCACATTAAAGGGATAGTTCAGGGATTTTTGACATGAATCTGTATGGTATCCCTGTCATCAGTGTAGTACATCCACACTGATTTACCCCGACAGTGTCCTGTGAACCCAGTTTGGGTCAAAATGAAAGTAGTCCAGCAAGTTTATGGAGTCACTAAAATAAAATGTTTTTCTTTTTTTTTCTTTTCATTTACTATCAGTGCGCTGTCATGCTGCTGACTGCTGCGCATTAGTCAATAACTTTTTACAGTAAAACGTAAAAAAGTAAAACTAGCTGTCATCTTGCGGCAGTGTGCAGAGATACAGAGAGAGAGAAAGTAGGTCCAAGTGGTTACAATGTGTGACTTTTTCGTCGACCAGACCAGAACTGGGCTCACAGGACATTGTCGGGGGTAAGTCAGTGTGGATGTACTACACTGATGACGGGGATGTCATACAGATTCATGCCAAAAATCCCGAACTATCCCTTACTTTGCTAAACTCAATTCTGCTCAATTCTATTCTGCAGGGTTGTAAAAAGTAAAATATAAATGATCAGCTATCTACAAAATGGATCATCTGGTGTAAATCTGCAGGAAATAAGTGATCGAAAATACAAGAATTTGAGAACTCACACCTTCCATCTACAGCTCCACAGCCCAAATCAAACACCTTAATGTAATGATAGATGACCTGATGCCATTTCATGCTCCTGTGGAAAAGTGAAGCTACTTTTCCAAGCTACAGAGGAGAGCAGCAGAGTCAGTGATCAGTAATTACAGCTGTCAGTCGTGTACTTAACTATCTTCATGTCCATGGGCTCACAGAAGGGGGTAGAATTCTTATTTCTCTGAGCCCATTGAATTACAGTATGCTGAGAGGTAATTTTGACCAGTGATGCCAAAAAAACTACATTACACTGCTGCTTTCAAGGGTGAAGTCATTAGTCATTTAAATGCTGACTGCTGCTGGATTGTGATATTTTTGTCATATAGGTGTTTTCATGTTACTTCCTCCTGAATTAAAAATATTAATAAATGATAATCGCTGTTCACTGTCATCTTTACAATACCATCGAAATGCTCTACATGAAAGTCAGACCTGTCTTCCTTTAACTAACTCACGGTTCAGTCTTGTTTGTGGTCATTGTGTGTATACTAACTGGTACTCCCTCTGCTGTGTGTAGTGCTGATCTCGCCGCTCCAGGCTCTGCTCCAGTAAAGCCCGATTCTCCTTCAACAGACTCTGGGTTTGCTCCGCTAAGTGGCGGTTCTCCTCCTCCATGTTCCCCTTCAGCTGGGTCAACAGCTGAAAACACATAAGCACACACATAAGCCTCCAGAGGTATATTTTAATAGTTCATTTGGCAACATGCATACTTCATGGTGTGATCGGTCTGTAAAATCCTGATCTAGTGTGTCTGTTAATATTGTACAATCCAAAAAAGGGTGTGTTGTACTTGGACCCTTTCACACAGTGCAAACTATCGACAAGAAAAAATGTCTTTCAATGCTTCATTGAAAAGCAGAATCAGCTCATAAAATGGCCCAAACCAACAATTTTGTGGTATAAAACATCAAATACAACCAAAACAAACGTCTATGAATTGGTAGGTTATTGGTCACAAAACTTGAAATAAACTGAAAGGCAGATAATAATACAAACTCAATGAAGCTGACATACTGAGGCATCAGTGTCAGCAGGTCAGAGCACTCCAACATTCACTGAGTGAAAAACACATGAATACCTTATTCAGCTGCTCATTGAGCCACCTAAACACATCCTGAACTCAGAGAATGTACAGACTAAGAAACAAAAATCAAGGCTGGAATTGAAGGCCAATACACAAAAGCTGAAGAAGGTTATAAAAACCTAAAAGATTAAAAACTTCGACAAAAAAGTATTTAAAAATGACAACGATGTAATACCACCTGTGTGTGTGTAAAAACCAGTTGAAAGGAAAGTTCAACTACAGACTTCAGTGGTTTATTAGCTCCTGTGGGGGCTGAATGAGATGTACATGGTAACTTTAAGAAGTGACCCCAACAAAAATATGGTTAAAATTATCAGCATGGACTTCACATGTTCTAAGTCCTACAGACATTTGCGATATGCTTTATTCATGTAGAGATGTTTTGGGGTTTTTTTTTTGCACATACTGTATATCAGAATATCAGGTATATCAGGTTTTATAAGAGCGGTCAATTGGAGAACAGCTGGATGAAGCTGCAGAAACAAACACCTGGTGTTTCACTTCATAAACCCTTCATCCAAAGTCAGTAGCCACTTGCTTTATCCTTCAAACAACTGGACACTTTCCTGCTTAAAGGACATTTTTAATATTCATCACCTGTTTGACTATATAACATAGGCAAATAAAGCTGATTTGAAGGAAATAATGCCTCTACATCTTATTGGATGTTTAGCATTCATGAGCTATTTGTGCTAATATTACATTTAAACTGAAATTTAATATATATCACTTATTACAGCAGAATCAGCCCATTGTTTTTACTGTTTGATCATTCAGTTGATTTTTCTTCTTGACCATTATGTAAAACAATCTCTAAAACTTGTAATGATCCCGAATAAACATGCTTTAATTTTACAATAATTGTTTAAATTTTTCTTATTTTTATTTATACTATAATGTAGTCAGGCCACAAAGTTTTGTCAGCGTGAACACTTTTGTCAGTATCTACAGTCGTGTTTATGTGCAGCTCGTACCTGGTACTGGCTGGTGAGGCGGGCGTTGCTGAGGTCCAGGCTCTGGTTGGTTTCCCTCAGGGTGCTCAGCTCCCCCTCCAGTCGAGTCTTTTCCAGCTGGGAGGCGCTCAGCTCCCCCCTGAGCACTGAGCCCTGAGCCAGCAGCTCCGCCTGCGACGCCAACCACTCCTTCTGCTGGGCCTGCAGCCTGCAACACCAACACACATGGGCATCTGTCACCGTTACGTGTCCTGTTAAGTGCTTAGGATCCTTGTTTTGGAAGTGCTCTCTAAGTAAAACTCATCATTAAAATATTGTGCCGCATGATGAGCTTTTGCGAAATACAGATAACGTGTAATTGACGAATTAATCAGACAAAATAGTTGAAGAAAGCATTATGGAACATAATTGCAGTCACCATTCTAACAAAAATGGTAGCACAATAGAGGTAAGAAGTCATATTTGCTTTATTTTGTAATGAGAGCTGTTATAAGATGAGATGAAACTCTTAATGATGCCTCCGGGGAAGATTTGGTAATGTTCTGTAATAAACATCAGTGAATGTTTTATGTTCAAACTATGAATAAGAAGTGATTTAAAACTACTTTCTATGTTAAAAATGAAGCTTTGTGTGGCATAATGGACATAAAGCACTGCTCATATATTTCTTTAATTTGGAATAATACAAATTAACTGCATTTTAATGCAGTGATATTAAGTTGTTTGTCAGTAGCATTTTCAATTTTGTGTCATCTAATGCAAATGAGAGGAGATTGGCGAACAATTTTCGGAGGGTTATTTTTAAAGTGTAATTCACCAAATATAGATGACATGATATTAGAGGTATTTTTTAACATAATGGTTAAATCAGTCAAAATATGACATTTTATTGGTTATTTTAGATCCCTTTACAACAGTACTGTGAATGTATCTTCCAGTTCTCTTCCAAACAGTTTAAAGGAGCTACCAATCAATCAATCAATCAATCAATCTTTCATACAGTAAGGAAGTAGCATTACTATTTTCATTATTGAAAAATGCTCCATTGTCAGTAGAGATTACAATAAAAAAGGACTAAAGTTGTGCCAAAGATGCCAATGTATTGGATTGCAGAGATATGAATTAAACCTATTTAAACCAACAAGGGGGTTTATGTGACCACTAGAGGGTGTAGTGAGTCATTCTGCTGGTCTCCCACAGTGGGGAAAACAAACAAACCACAGACCCTTTGACCAAAGCATCAGAAAGTGACAAGATGGGTTCAGAGCCATTAAGAAACAACATTTTCAGTAAAAAAAACAAACAAACAAAAAAAACAGATCTGTTCCTGTTGTCATCACTGGACACAGCTCTACTTGAAAAGAATGGAGTTTAATGCTGCATTTCTTCTACACCAGTGAGTTTGATTATGAGGCTTATGAAGCAAAAGATATTATGTGATATTATTATGTTAAGTTTGTCATTTGTTGATCCATGGCTCAGAGTAAACTGTGAAAGTTCTGACCTTGTTTTGAATAAATCCAAACAGATCTTTACATCTATTGACAACACAAACTGTACAAAAAAACAGGCATGATTGTGGTTCATTGTTGCTTTTTTCTGTCTAAAAACAGAGCTAAGCTAATACCTATAATGTAAACTATCAGCTGATGCAGAACATGAAGATTATAAGACAGTGTTTTATTTTAACTGATTGAGTGTTGTTGTTTTTTTTGAAGAAAACTTGATGATACCATAATACACATGTTTGTATAAATTTGCTTTGAACTATATTTAGTGACTGATACATCGTGTTGATTTATTAGTGGTTTTGATAGTAAGTGCGTTCTCTTATACAACACATATACATAAATATCAGTGGTATTTTAGTCACTGTTGGGAGTTGATTTGACTTTTATCTACATTAAAACTGAAGTGGTATAGTATTGTAAACATCCAAGCAATTAAAATTATCTGTTTTGTAATCAGGGTTATTATTTTTGTGTGTGTTTACAACAGTGTTAAGGCACCACCTCGACACCTATCTTTGCAGAATAGCCAACACCTGTCCATCATTGCTGACAATAATATGGGGACATCTCCAGCAGTTAAACAGTTTAAAGGTCCCGAGTGAGGCCCTAGATGACGACATGTGGATTTGCAGCAGTAGGCTGGTGATAAATCTGCATCTTCCTCAACAGGGAGGTGGCTGGAGTTATTTATATACACCCGGATCACCCGCCTCCAGACCTCTCCAATACCACTTTTCTTCTCTATTTACTACACTGGCCCCATGCAGAGCTCTCATCTAATTTAACTCCTGTTCTCTCCTACAAGACAAGTGATTTCTGCACTGATGTCAGAGTCTGACTGAGTCTTCTGCTACAGGTTGTATCTTATCATCCATGTCAGGACCTAGTTCTCATCTCTATCACACAAACAACAAATTATACTGATTCTCCAAAGTCGATGATGTCTCTATAGATAATAAAAGACTGGGTTTTTTTTTTGTATCAGAATGCCTTGGACTTGTTTGGATTTTTTTTTTTTTTTTTCACAAGAAGAAGACCTTTTTCCCCTTTGGTTATTACTGCTAAGATTAGGTGGATGGATGGATGGATGGATGGATAGACGGATAGACGGATAGACAGATAGATAGACAGATAGATAGATAGATAGATAGATAGATAGATAGATAGATAGATAGATAGATAGATAG
>JAPSES010000002.1:12054289-12071783 GCA_029822895.1 Maxillicosta whitleyi
GATAGATAGATAGATAGATAGATAGATAGATAGATAGATAGATAGATAGATAGATAGATAGATAGATAGATATTCAGGTATATAACAGACATTTCATTTGTTTTTTGCGGAGGAGTATAGATCCATCTAGCTGAGGTTCATGTGCAATTTCTGAAAAACACATCTTCAAAATTAATATCATGCAAGAAAGCCTCCAAATTGTCAACCATTTTATCCCGTACAGACCTAACCAGCTGCCAGCAACCAAGAGCATCCACTGATCTAAAATGTTTAATCATGTCTGAACCACTAATCCTATCAATACAGTTAATAATCCAGGTAATATGCAGTTTTACAGCTTTTCGGTGTCATCAGATATGACCCATTTGGACGTTCATAGCCTCTGTACTGAATGTGGGAACAGTCTCATCTTCTGCAACATTGACTCACCAGTAAAACCCATGTAATTTGACAGTGGTTGCAGACACCTGTTTTCACATTTCGTTAATGGAATTGAAAGTACTTGCTGAAAAATTCACCTTTCCTTCAGTTTGCTTTTGCTATAACAACATTTTATGAACATCTATATCATTGGTAAATTAAATATAGGAAAGCTGCAAAATGCCAATATGACAATAATACTACAATAAATGGTAATAAATTGCTTAGGAAATTTAAGTGTAGTGAAACATTCCATTGGAAGTCGGCACGAAAATAATTCTAGTTCTTGAAGAGTTAAGTCATTTGTATCAACATAATGAGGTAAACCTGGTCGACTAACTCATTATGAAACTTTTTAATTATAATCATTAATATTTCATCAACGTCTGTTGCACAAAATACAGAAGCAAGACAAACTTTTGCAATAATCCTCACTGCAACCTGATGTGTTTTTCAGAGTTGTGTTGTTGTTCTGAGCTGCCTTTTTTGAGCTGAAGAGACAAAATATCTGTCTGTTCATTCCTGTTGCACATTTGCATCCAAATACATTTCTGTGTTTCTCTCCGTGCTTTTATAAAGAAGCATTAATGCTGCTGTTCGCCCAAACTCAAATAACCATATGGTGAGAGAGAAGTCTGATGAAAGATGAGCACATATCATGAAAGCAATGCTGAAGAGACTGAATGAGGAAAGTGTTGTTACCTCTCATTGTCTTCTTTCAGCCTCTCCAGCTCTCGTTCCCTCTCCACCCTCCTTTGGGCTTGTGCCTCCATTTCCTCTCGCTCCAGCTTCATCTCTTTTTCTCTCTCTTCCAGCTGGGTTTTACCATCCAGCAACTCTTTGTACCTTGAGATTTAACAGACAATATTCAAAATAATGCAACAGTCTGTGACTTTATTATTCATATTTATTCATCCTCTAACAGCATGGAATTGTTTTAGCTCGTTGTCTTGCTCTTTTGTATAGGAACTGATTGAAATGGACCAAATCAGATGCTAATGTCTGTCTATGAGGTATAAAGATTCTGTTAACGGAGGCTGCAGTTGTTATTACAGTGGATAAGTTTCCCTTAGACATTTATTAAAATTGAGAAAATGTATCTGTTATTAGTGAAATATTTAATAACTAGTATGTGACCTGTGGGGAAGCATGAGGTGCAAATGTGGTAGTTTTTATGCTGGGGAGAGCAGACTTTTGAGAAAGATGTTAGATGTTAGTCTATATTTTATAAATAGTGACATAAAAACTGTTTGGTAAGTCAGTATTTAAAATGTCAACAACAATTAATATATAGTATTAATACCTAGACAAAGTTCAAACTTCAAAGTTAAATTGTGGGGGTCACACAAAATGCATGGACAGGGGGTGGGGTGATTTGTAAGACCATGGGTGGGGTGGGGGGGGGTGAGGTAGTGGGAATACCCGGACGTACTTTACCTATACCTATCTGTTTATCTCTCTCTCTCTCTCATATACATAGGCCGTATGGCTGCTAGGTGCTAATGTTAATATCGCTATGTTGGGACTGAGGAAGTAAATGCAGTCCAGTTTTTAACTTAATTTCCGTCATGCTGCATGGAATTGCGTTTATGTGATTGTAAGGCAGTTGTATTCCAAAATGACTAATATCTCCAAAAATATTGGTCCGATCAACTTACTGTGATATTTAACATGGAGATGGGACTATTCCTCAACTCTTGGTACCAAATTGGCCTGGTAAAACCCTCTCATTTAGTAAGAATTGTGCTGATATGCACACACACACATTTTTAGATATAAATATAATAGAATACAATATAAATCTTGTAGCATATTTTACTGTATTTATTTAAGAAAATGGTAAATCCCCTCAAAGGCAAAAACCAATTTCACATTCACAGAAATCTGATTGAACAGTCAGTAACTGCTTGTACCTTCCTTCTAACTCTCTGTCCTGGGCCTCCAGGCTTCTGTAGTTGCTCCTGAGTTGGGAGTGTTTCTCCAGCAGCTCCTCCAGCTCCACCTCCTGACGCTGCTGCAGTGCTGTCATTCGTTCATGGTCCCGCCTCAGGGCCTCCATCCGGACCACGGACTCATCCCGTTCCCGCGCCCACACCTTAGACTCAGCCTCCAGGGTTGCACACTGAGCCTTGCTCTCGCTGCATCGTGCCAACGCCGCCGCATGCTGGGAGCTCAGCGTTGCTTGCTCCACCTGTGTACGGGTTGGAGTGTAACTGAACAGATGTGGTTTGCACGTTTCTGTGGGTCTATCAGAGACCAGACAAGCTGTTCAGTAGATCTTTGTTTCTTGTTTTACCACTTTCTGTTCTACCTGTAGGATACTAGCACTATGTTTAACTTCCAACAGACTGCAAGTTACATGGCTAACAATGTGTAAATGCACAAATAGATGAGATGTGTTACTTTAATTATTTTACTTAAAAAAGAACATGCTGCTGTTCTGTGTTCAGAAGCAGTCTGGCAGCCCAATAATCTGCTTTAATATGATATTTCTCTAACATTAAATTCCCCATAAAATCTAAATTATAGTGTTAAAATGCTTTGATAGGACAGGATATGATATGATATCTTGAATTAGACATCACCTACACACCAGTACCTGCCACACATAGAAAAAAAAAAAAAGACTCACATTCACAAGTGCCTGCTTGAATCTTTATATCCTCTGCAGTGGAAGACCTACAAGCTTGTGATCTAGCAGTTATGTGTCATCTCTGGGTCATTAAGGGTCATTGCTCCACAGGTGGACATGACCAATCAGAGGAGACTGGAAGCACCCTGACCTCCATAAATTCTAGTTTTTATTAGGAAAAGCTTGTCATTTTCCAATTTATACATCCTTGACTGCCTTCCTCTCTTCACATCTTAGTCATTGCCATGTGACTCAAGGCAACAGATATTTGACAAAATGAGAAATCCTTGCATCAGAGTCATCCTTTTAAATACACCTTGATTAAATGTGATGAGTTGCATAGCTGCAACACCTGCCAAATATTTTATGAAAGTGTACTGCCGTATTTTATTATCTCTGTTAGATGTGTTCATGAAGATGTATAGTCTTACTTTTAATAGAAGTCACTGTGTTGACATAGTCACGTAGGAATGTCATACACTTTTTTATTTTTATTTAGCACACGTTTGAGTTTCTTATATAACTAATACAACTTCTGAATGCAACCTCTTGCCATGGATTGTTATGTGAGCTGTGTATCATAACTGTTTTGTATGCTGGGGTGCCAAATGTCAAAAAGACAAAAATTCCATCTTCCAAAAGGATACACCAATGTATCCGCACTCATAGTAACCCCTCATTTCTCAATCTCCTCCCATCACAAGGCATTTTAGGAGGCGCAAAGAGACGAGGAGCCACAAAATAGAGAAATTACAAGAGCCTGTTTATGCTAAATCAAATACCAATCTCTCCACTACCATTTCATCAGGACTTTAATGTACTAATTTAATGCAAAAAAAAGTCAGTTTGCATTTCATTGAGTTTGTCTACGGTGGTGAAAACAACATAAAAAATAAATAGAAATCCACTAAATGTTTATGACACAAGTATAGTTGAATCATTCAGGTGTAATGGTGCTCTTTACAATGTTATGTGTGTTTCAGGTCACCTGTAGCTGGGTGTTGAGTGTCTGTAATCTGGTGCAGGAGTCCTGTAGGCTGAGCGAGTGCCTCTGCAGAGCCTCCAGCTGCTCCTTAAGGTGCTCACATGCCTCTTGGGACTGGGACAGACGTGACAGCAAAGCCTCCTGCCCGGCAACTGCCAACGCTTTCTGGGCGGAGGAAATCAGTGAGAAGAAGGAAAATAAAAATTTTTAAAAACACACAACGTTAAAATATGAATAGTATAATACAAAGGTCAATGGAATCAGCAGATGACCTTCAGTCAGGTGAAAGTTTGATTAGATATTCATTTTAGAATTTTAAACATTTATTTTTTTCCTGAGTTTGCAGAAATAATACAGTATTTATACTGTGGTTATATTCTAATTCACATATTTTATTACATATTACACTCAATAAGAACTTTATTTATGCATGCATCGATAATCTAATCACATTTTGAACATATGTGATGAATGTTTGAGTTGTTCATTAGATATTGTGAAAATTAACCAGCAAGATAAATTTCTTTAGAAATAAACTATGATGTATTTAATCATAAGTACAGGAAAAGTCATGTTGAGCCTCTAAAACTATGAATTCATTGGAAATGTTTGTGCAAATGCTGGTGGAGTGAAAAAAACACTTTCTATATGCCTGATCCGAAGGATTTAGAGTTGAAATTGGAGTGAGCTATTTTTTCATTTTGGTTTCGTTCACATTGCCTACTAGCTCCTGACTGAATCACGCAGCAGCACAGGGGAGTTTGACTTTTTTTGCTTGTGGATTCATGTTTCCTGCTCCTCCACTATGCCCATCTTTCTGCCAATATAGAAACAAACCTACACAGACTCTAAACTCATCCCAATGTGGCTGAAGTGATAGACAATTTGAGGCACTGACAGTGACCCCATACATTTAAGATCTTCCTTCCTTCGTTCATCCTTATTGTGATGTGGCACAATGTGATGTGATTTTGCTGAACACATTGTGATTCTGTGCAATGTAGAGAAAACATAATGTTGTGTAATAGACAGTTTAATGTAATTGGATTTCTCTGCTTCTGCTTAAGGCTACAGCAAATAACAAATTAACAACAGCTTAATTTTTACATTTTTGGGATCACAGTTCAAATTCATGCTGTTTCTTCTTGACTATTAAAAAATTTTTCAAATCTTAAAGAAACTTTTTAAACAACTAGTCTCAAAAATATCAAATAAACCCTGGTCTGGAACTTGTCTGCTGTTCCTACTCTAGTTACATGTTTATAACACATAACACATTAAAGCCAACTTAGCAGCCTTCAGATTTACTAAGTCATGCAAGAAATGGCTGTAAGACTTGGCATGAATTAGCCATTGACAGCGGCAGACAGAAACAGCCTATTAAGTGGTGCCGATGGGATGTTTTACAAACCAGGCATCTCAACTCAAACTGAATCTGAAAGAAAATAATAGCTAATAAAAATTTCAACCACAATCACTTACATTATTGATGTTTAAATTTTGATTTATTTATCCATTAAGATAATTATTACTTTTACTTAGCTTACTCAGTCAACAGTTTCTTTAAAAGCCAAAAACAATACATTTCCAGCAGCATAATACAAGCCATTTAATCACAGCATTTCTTTCCCCTCTTAGAAACTAAAATTATTATACAGGCCTTTAAAGTCTAGTATTGGTCGACCTCTGGCAGCAGAAAACAGATTTTACAGAGGAGAGATCAATCTGACAGTAAATATTAATTTACTGGTCAGAAATTATTGATTGCATCTCTGAATAATAAAGGCAAAGGACCTCTACTAGTAATCATACATAAAAATTGCAAAAATTGATTCCCTGATGCACACCTTTTCAGCTAGAGCCCTCATGTCCTGAATCCATGAATCTTAGAATCTTAAATATGGATAGAAATAAGAATTGAGGTTTTACCTCTATATTTTGACAGCGTTAATGGGTATAGTGTCTATAGAGAAATGTACTGAACGAAATTTGACTCAGGTGGTGCTTACAGCTTGATAGTAGAGTTTAGTGTGTGTGTCTGTAAGTGTGTGTTTAAGAGAGGGAGAGAAAAAAAGAGCTAAAGCAGAGGAGAAGCAGAGGAGATAAGGAAGATTAACAGTAGCCGAGGTGACATTATAAAAACTGATGAGCAGAGATAAAGCAATAGTTCTGGAAATAAAGTGCTGCACTTGGGAAGTCCGTGGGTTCACGGTTGATAGTCGTCGAGCATCCCAAGAGCAAGAAATTCACAATAATAAAGATCATCTACTCGTACAAAAAGGGAAGTGAGCCACACAGGAACAGGCTGACATCCTGCACATACGATTCAAAGGCCTGAAAGTATAAAGAAACACAGTGAAAATCACCAATACAAACCTCCTTCTCTAGTTCTACCAGCCTCTCAGTCAGCTGCCTCTCGGTTTCTCCTGTGGTATAATCATGGTCATGACCTTTGCCAGGTGTAAGAGTTTCATCCCCAGATGACGTCTCCTGAGTCTCTGTCTGACAATTGTGTGTTTTGTCTGAGTCTGAATTAGAATTAGTCGCAGCATCCACTTCTGCACTCCCTCTTCTCTTTTCCAGTTGAAGGAGATTTTCACTTTGCTTCAGGTTATAAGAAAGTGACTCTATTCTTTGCTGTGATTGGCTGAGAGAATCAGTCGCCGTCTGTAGTTTGGCCTCAGCCTTTTGTAGTCTGTGCCTCAGATGTTCAACTTCAGTGGATAAAGCCTGAGAACTCGCCTGCTCTTTGGACAGCTCCTGATAAAGAAGATGAGGGCAACAAAAAGTTCAGAGATAATCATCGGCAGAAAATAAACAGGCTTGTGATCATTCAAAGACAAAACAAAACTGAAAATCTAAACTAAAGCTGAGCCAATAGGATGAACACTGGATAAAATGAGTGTTTGCTGTGAATTTTAACATCTTAAATTTTTATTCTATTATTTGAGGTCCTTATCAGCAGTAGCTCTGCAACAATAACAATGCTTTTTAATCATTCTCGGCAAAAGGAAAGAAAATTCATGATATGCATCAACAGACAACAATCAAAGTGTGTGCGCTCCCATTTTAACTTAACAAGAAAGTAGTTTTTTGTTTTGACTATTTAATTTCCTGTTTGTTTATTCCCAGAGTTGTCTAATCAACACTTACATCGATCCTTCTCTGTTTTCTTTAGTTGTTAGTGTCCATAGTGTCCATCTACACTGCATTCTAAAATTCAACAAATGTAGTACATCACAGTGAGTTTATTTATTTATTTATTTTAGAACCCTTTAAGACCCAGACCTATTTGAATGGAGAATGAATCTAACATAATAAGTGGTTTATTACTTATTATTTTATCCTCTGCATTTTTTAGTGAAAATCAAGTAGTTTCCTATATCTAATTTACTGCCCATATAGATGTTTGTAAAATCTCGGTTTAAAGTAAAAGGTTATTTATTATTAGAGATAGCTAAAGCGGCTTTCAATTAAATATATCATTGTTTGAACACAAGGATGTAAAACTACTGTCACTTGTCAAACTACATGGGTTAACATGGCTATTGTTAATATATTCGATGTAATTGTTTCACTGAAGGACCAAATTAGACCCTTTGGCGGATCATGTTTGGCCTGCGGGCCATATATTTGAAACCCCTACTCCAAGGTAACACCTTCATCCTGATTATAAACTAAAGAAAACAAAATTATGAATATTATATTCCATCTCTTAAACTAGATTCTCCAAAATCCCCCTAAATCATGCACAGTGAACTCTGGGGGTAGGAAGGCTGCATTTGGTTGTGTTTACTCTTCAGTACATGCCTGTAGCAGTGTCTGTGAGCTCCACGCTCAGTGACTAAACTACCTCATCACACACACACACGCACACACACACACACACACACACACGTACACACCTGGGACAGTGAGCTAATCTTGGCCTGTGCTTCTGCATACTGTTCCTGCAGCTGCTGTTTACCCTCCTCCACGCTGGTTAATCGAGTGCTGAGCTCCTTCTCCAGGTCCTGCAGCCGAGTGCAGAGCTCCTTGGATTCAGACAGCTGCTGACACACACGTCTTCACACAAACACACACACACACACACGCACACACAGCAACTTCCTTCAGATGCTTTATAAAATTAATTGTGCACCTCAGGTAGTGATTGAGTGTGTATACCTGTGCTCAGCGTCCAGGGCCCGGGCTCTCTGGTTGCTGTGCTCTAGGGCCAGGGTTGTGCTCTCCAGCTGCTGCCTCAGTCTCCCTGCTTCCCTCTCCCTCTGCCTCCCCTCCTTCCGTTGGCTGTCAAGCTCTGTCTGACACACTTCCTTCTCTTGCTCCAAGCGTGAGGCCTCCAGCAGCGCTTGGTCCCGAGCCCTGACTGCAGATTCAGCCTCCAGCATGGCCTCGCGGAGCTCTGCTTCCAGCTCCTCCTCCTGACGGCGAGAGGTCTCCAAGCTCCGGCCTTGACGCTCCAGCTCTGCCCTGAGAGTCTGAGTGGTCAGCTCTAACTGCTCGCCCTGAGTAAAGACAGGTGAACCATCAAACAAACAAGGAAAACAGCACAATGTACACTCATGGCTATTTTTTTTTTAATATATTTATGTGTAAAGCAACATATTACTTTATTATTATTCGGGCAGCTGTGGCTCAGATGGTAAGGCAGGTTGTCCAATGACCAAAGGTTTGGTGTTTCAAACACTGGCTCCAACTGTCCATATATCAAAGTGTCCTTGAGCAAGACACTGAACCATCAATTGCTCCCAGTAGGGTCTGGCAGTGCCTTGCATGGTACAGTAGCAGCTGCCTATGGGTGAATGTGAGGCTTTGTGTAAAGCGCTTTGAGTACCAAGGTGGCCACATTGTCTTTATTCGAGTGATTATAACTAATTCTCAGACTTCCTTCAGTAAAGAATTAAAGATATATATTTAGAATGCGTTGCAAAACACACTCTCAGCGAACACAATTGTAATTATAGGTAAAAACTTCTAAGGAATGTGTTTACTTCCTGTTTAACACTAGACTGATGTATTAGTTCTGTGTTATTGGTGCACATCACTAAAAAAAAAGATGGCTGTTATTCAAGATTTCATTAAACTTTGAATGAAAACAATAGCACATAATGTCCGAGGGAGATATTGTAAGCAGTGCCTGCACAGCCAAAAGTCACATATAAATGTATATAATATAAATTTACAGTCAGAAAAAGGTGTTAGGAACCATTCAGTCAAATCAGAATGAGTAAAAACATCAGGAAATATATAAAATGCCTTTTAAAGTCATGAACATCTATAGGGCTGTAAATGCTAAAGATGTAGAATAATATCATGCACGGACGCAGCACAAAATTGTAGGTAGCTAATATATGAGAACACTATATGAGGAAAGTTTTTACCATTTTAGCCAACCGTTCCACAGCTCTATCTGACTAAATGGATACTGTTACATAAAGTCTTTTCAAAGCCACCATTTTCCATTGACAAAATAGCTTTACCTTGAAGAACGCTCAGAGCCATTAAAAAGCTGTCTGACACAAGGTAAACTCATGAGAATATTCTAAAGACAGTATACATTTTCATTAATGCTGTATAGTTTCCATGTTCCTGTCAGATTAAATGACCTAATCTGTAGCTGGTGTTTTTCTCACATGTTTTCAGCAACTAAATTATCTGAATTGAATCAAACAGACTTTAATCTACAGTGTGTGTCAAAAAGATCTCTATGTCAGTCTTGTATGTGTTAACTGAGATGTATGTTTTGACTGCAGACAGCTAAATGTGCTTACTTGTTTTCCACTTATTACACTATATAATAGAGATTTCTTTTGTGTGTATTTGGTGTTTATTACTGACCGTTGAATGTACTCATAGACAGACATTTTTTTTCTTTTTCTTTTCTGCCTTTAGCTCTCTTCTCCAGAATGTCCTTATCCAAACTATCTTTTGACTGTAACTTCATATTAAAAGATAGTGTATGTATGTGTGTGTGTGTGTGTGTTTCTACAAATGTGAAACTCCTCCTTTAATGGCTAAATCAACCCACACAGCTACAAGGTAAAGGAGAAAATGGAAACAGATGAGTCATAATTTTCTGTTTGTGTTATTCAGCCCTCCAGCAGAACAAAGCAGAGTGCACTTCATGTTTCATTTAGCATGCACTGCTATAGTCTTCATTATTTCTGAGTCTTTGCCTCTTAGTCTGTAGTCAAAATACAAAGTGTACTTCAAACATGAGCGGAAACTATTCTGTTGTATAATCATGAAATGCTTGGAATGAGCATTTTAGTTTTTGCTGACTGTGCTGATCTAAATTACATTATGCATTAAGGGAAATAATGACACAGTGACCCTTCTGTAACTCTGAGATTATACTGTTACACTGTTCTCAAAATTACACTGAATCTTAAGGATTACTCTTCTGTCTTTTTTTTTTTTTTTTTTTTTTAAATTTGCACAATCTATTTTTTTTTTTTTTTTTTATGTTGTATGATTAGAAATGTTATGCAGACGTGCTGTCAAATGATATAGACGAGCATGGTCATAACAAGGCGTATAAAGTTTCCACATTTCCATTATGTTACACTGTGGTAACATGTCTAATCTAATAAACATGTTTTCTTATGTATTACTTCGTGCATTTAAAATACAGTGCATGTACATGAGTCTTTAGGTGAGGAAATTCACAATGAAGACTTGATCTTCTCTTAATAAAAAAAAAGGGGTGTGAAAATTACACTAAAATGTTACAACATGAAAAATAGGATTAATGTGAGGAATAAATCCTTTTTATGGTATTTCCTTAATGCTGACTTTTGCACTCTTCTTTTCCTTCGCTTGCAATTTCTCTGATGCCTTGGAATTTTACTGCAAATAGCACTTAAAAGCCAGTATTCTACATGACTTTTTTTCTTCTTCTTTTTTTAAAAAACCATGCCCTTTACACCCTGCTGTGGAGTTTCTAAAATGAAGGGTATTTGATTTAAATTGCATTTTTTTCCCCCCTCTGACCTGCATCAATGAACAAAATAAGCTGTGTTAAAACCCTAAAGCTGGGTAGGAATTTGCTTCACTGGGCTAAAATTCTGTAACAACCTTTCAGCACATTGAGATTTCAGCGGGAACTAGAGTTCTGCACCTAAGGCTTTAGAAAATATGACCCATGACTTTGACCAATCATTGGACTTTTCAGAGGGAGGGTGTTCCTATTGGCTGTTGTGTCAATACATATGCTAGTGTTCGCCTGCTGGGAGGAGCTTAGTGCCCTCACCAGCAGGAGGAAGGTGTGTATTTCCAAAATCTGGCTTTTTTTTTTTTTTTTGCCTTTTACTGATTTCTGCCTGCTGCAGCTTTACCCATGATATCCCCTCCGGCTATGGATGAGTTCCTTGTCAATACCCGAGGATCTGAGTTCAAGACAGTCTCATCAGTACCAAGTGTATAAAAACATGTTGGTTCAGCCTCAGACAGGTTGAGTCATCTATTTCACTTGATGCAGTTGTGATCACTTCTCTGCTCCTCTGCTTGGCTTCTCTGCTGTTTACCTTATAGATATTGGATGTTAACTTCTGGTGGACTTGGAACTATTGTACCTGCCCACAGGACCTGGCCTTCTCAATGGCATAAGGAACTTGAACTCCTGTATTTCTTTGCTTTATCTGCCAACATGAACCATACTGTATTTCTACTCCACCATTTCTGTCACCTTACACGCTACTCTTTTTAGCTATTTTGATTATTAATCAATAAATTGCTGCTTAAATGAATGTGTTGGTGTTAGGGATGGAAATTGAGAATCCCAGTGGTGCAATTATTTGGAGTCGTTTTCCTTCCTGCTTAACGAATCTGCTTATCAACTCTTCGTTGCGCATGTGTAATGACGTGTATGCTGCATTTTGGTTTAGAATGTAGCCAACATGGTGCTGAGGTAGAAAAGCTCCAAAGTATGGCTATATTTCACATGAAAACATGACACCAGTGACCAGACCCACTTGTAACACTTGCAAAGCTTGAAAAGAAAAATGATGTGCACAACAGCGACAGACATAGAGGAATTAGTTAAGTGTCTTAATTTTCACTTTTACTTTTGGCCTGGTGTCATCTATTATTATTATTATATGTTATATTTTCTATGCAGAGATCAAAATATAAAAGACAAACAAACCTGTTTGTACTCTTACTCCTTCACCCAATGAAAAATTGATACGAGAATTAGATTAATAAGCAAAATCGATAATGGAATGGGAATTATTAAGTTCTTATCAATTCCCATCCTTACTTGGTCTGTGGCTTTACTTATACTGGTGGTTACACTGTCAAATCCACCTCCTGCTGAACAGCAGCTTCATATAATTATATAATTAGTATTTAGCTGTAATTGTTAAAGATGGTTAAATAATGTACTTAACAAATTCGATTCTTGTCTGATGTAATGCATTCAATGTAACCAACTAATTATTTAAAGAGATTACAGTATTAAAATTCAATAAAATGCTGTCATTGCTGGTTTGGGTTGTGTTTAAAAACATCTTGCTTTGTTCATTTCTTGTTCGGCCATCCTCCTTGAAATGACATGACATCTTTAGTGCTCATTGTTTAGTGTCTCAGCTCCCATTACATCATATGCGTGTTTTTGTGTATGTGCTGTGTCCAACCTTGCGCTGGGCGGTGCGCAGGGCATCCACACTGCTGCGTAGTGTGTCCCTGTCTCTCTCCAGTGCGGCTTTCTCTCCCTCCAGGGTGGCGATGACCGTTGTCTGCATCCTGTGAAGCTCGGCTTGGCTCCGCAAACGACACAACTCCTCCTCCATGACCAGACCCTCAGACTGGAGGACCTAACAAACCGCAGAGAGACAAATGGTAGGGTTTTCTTCATCTGTGTACATGTGTATGCATTCTCTTACTGGGAAAAACAAAAGAATCACCTGCAAAACATTTGGACTGATTAAGGATAAAAATAAAAGCATCATCTACCTTCCTTCCCCTGTTGATTAAGATCTAATACGCTTTTACATCTGCCCTGAGAGACTGCACATCAATTCTTTTTTAGCACTCAGGTGTCAGTTATGCAAAGAGAAAGTGAATAAAAGCTCAGATCTAACTCAGATAAATATATCTGTTACATAACTTTCCTCACCATCCTAAGTGGGACTAATATTGCTATTAATTCTGGGGGGTTTTTCTAAGTAAAAGCATGGCTGACTGTACTATTGCCCCAAACCACTCAGCTCTGTTCACTCCAACAGAAACCTTTTTGTCTTCTTAAATAATTTAGCAGTTATGGGATATTTTACTGAAAAAAAGTAATAAAGACTGCAACAATACAAAAATGAATGTTTTGGGGGAAAAAATGTGCTATTTAATGTGACTGAGTACTCACTCAGGCTCAGGGGAGTTTACTTGGACAAGCACGAATGATTGATAGTCTCATTGGTGAATAATTTACTGTAGCAGATTTACTTTCTCTTTTTTTGCTCCACAAACCACAAATTATGACGCATGTTTTCCCCTTTTTTCCATTCCTCTGGGGGTGGGGTGGCTTGCTTTTTCTTAATTTTTGTTCAGTTCTGTTACTAGCATCACACTGTTGTAAGACTAGTTTGACCAGACAGTTAATAGCATGAGTGGTTCAATCAGAACTATAGAGAGGGCATAATGACAGTTCTCCAAAAGTCAAGCCACAAAACATCGATGTCCCTGATAAATCATAAGGCCCACCCTTCAATGTTAGCCTTAAAGCATGGTCAACAGAGCTTGGACCAATTATAAACTTACAGGATAAATCCATTAAATTTTCCCAAGGGTGATTTCTATCTTTTTCAGAAGATTTCATCAGGCTGATTGTGTTCGTCATCACTTTTTTGATCAGTTTGTTTTTAATAAGTCATTAGAAGACACAAAAATGGGTGACGGATAGCTGTAATGACCAGTTGCTGTCAAGAAACTGTCAGATGTGCCTGTGGAAATGATACTGCATGCCTGCATATCTACTGTGCGGACTATTGCTCCAAATTGCATCACAGAAGCAGAATGGCCGCTCCAATGACCACAAGACTTCACTTTTACATAGTGTGAAGTGGTGTTATCCCGTTGTCCATCTTTATATACAGTCTGTCGTTAAAACCTGTGATGAAAGGCATGTCACTAGGGTTAGGAGAAGCATGAAAGTTACCGTTCCATGTGTTTGAACGGGTGCATTATAGGCCGAGCTACAGCCACATGCTAAACACAGAAACTAGAAGCTGTTCCCTCATAAATGAAGTGTAACGTGTGCATTTTGTCCTCACAGTTGTTCTGTTATGAACTTAATCCTAACCCTAAATTCCATAAAAATGGTGAATGTTGAAAGGTTAATTGTTTACTCCCCATCCATTCTGGAGCCGTGGTCATAAGTTAATTACAAAAGGATGGGGTGAGATGAGAGTTGATTTATGGTACCAAACCATCCGACTCCATGCATGTACCTCTATCTGTCTCCGGGCCTCTCCCAGACTCTCTGCAGCCTTCCTCAGCCGCTGCAGCTCAGCCTCCAGGAGCACCAGCCTCTGCTCAGCCTCCCATGTTTTTCTGCTCTGTTCACCCAGTTTGGATCGCAGGTCCTGAGCCACCAACACTTGTCTGTCGGCCTCATCCTGCGCCTCCTGGAGCTGATGTGTCAGAAGTTCCACGTCACGGCCTGAGAGGGAACGCACAGCCTGATCTGTAGAAGTCTTCTCTGCATTAACCTCTACGCTTTTCTGGATGTCAGTTTCTACTCTTGGTGTTTGGGAGCTTAATGCTGCAGTCTGCTCTGCCTTATGTTCCTTCTCCTCTTTATCCTTGTCTTTGTGGCCTCCTTCTGCCTCCCCCCGCTTTTTGGACTGGATCTCATCATCGCATGGTTCCGCGTTTCCCCCTTGAACATCAAGAACTTCTTCGCCAACCCCAGCTTCTCTCTGGCTGCCAATGATTTGTCCTCTTCTCTCCCTCTCCTCCATCATCTTCACCCTTCCTTCACCATCCTCTCTGCACGACTCAGAACCTTGAATGCCTCTCTCATCCTTTTCTTCATTTCTGTATGGTGTCTTTACTTGCTCTTCTTCTTTCTTCTTGTTCTCCATGTGTTGCAGATTGGTCAATAACTGATCCAAACGTTGCTTCAAAGTGGTATTTTCATTCTTCAGGTTTTGGAACTGAAAAGAGAAAAAATTACAATGAAGGGCGCATAATAGGGAAAAAAATTTAATTCTTCTATGTCTTCTATATTTGTTTCCACTTTTATTGTTCCTGTTTCCTCTCTTTTCATCTTTTTATGTGTTGAACTATGAGTATTTTGTGAAAAAGAATATTGAAAGTTTCCTCTTTGTTCTTGTTCAAGATGCACCCAGGTTCAAGACAAAGATATTTAAGAGTGGGCAAAATTAGGGATTGATTTAATAGATTTTTGTTGCTTAAAAGAAACAACAATAATGCTCCTCTACACAAATAAAATCACTGAACAGCAGGAAGCAGCCATCATAGATAAAAGTACAGTCTGAACTACCAGGAATTCACTGGATAAAATGATATTTATATCTGTGCAGTTGATCAAGAGATTCATAAACCTCATATTGTGTAAAATAAGAAATCTGTAACCTGTGAATGAGTTATATTGGTTCAAGAAATTAATCTGTAACATTTTTCTTGAGGCAGTATAAACATACACACACACTGTTATTGAACAGTATTTGTAATATTTTTTATTCACAAGCCTCCACCTACATGCATTTGTGACCCACATGTGTAGTTACACTTTTAGTACTCATTTGTCAGTGGTAAAAATCCTCATCAGTGAATTTCCTTTTGACTAAATGATGAGTGAGTAATTAAGGTTTTGTTTCAGTTACATAACATTCAGTAACATAAAATTCTACCAGACTGTATAAAAGGTTTTAATATGGTCCACATTTAAATTTTTTGACTTTTTAGATAATTTTGTCTGCATATTAATATTTATATGCTGGTAATGGGCAGCATTTCATCATATTAAATCTCAACATTATGTTTGTCAAACCTTTTAAACTTCTAAAAACAAACTGCTCTGTTCCTTAGACTGAGACTGTTGGCTGTAGGGTATTATTCTGAAATATTTAAAAACTTCTAAAACACTATCAACAAGTTTTAAAAGGTTTCTCAGGTTTTTAGCAGTACCCCTCATTTGGAGATTTCATCATGTTCTGCAGCAATAATTCACTAAGCAATTTCTTCCTCTGAGCCACATGGAAATAGTTGTTAATATTTAATTTCATCCCCATGTCCCAATTACTCAGGTTTGCAGAGTCATTAGATGTGATATAAGCCTTTCTATTACATATCTGCATTTTTTTTTTTTTTTTATCATATCTCCATAGTCCGTAAACAAAATATAGGAATGCATATCACATCCAGCATAATATGATAATTAATAACTGTAACTTGCTTGGAAAAGGGTTGGAAATCTACGAAGTACAACTTTATAAATAAAACAAACTTCCAGAGGTTCTGTCTGAGTTTAAAGTACAAAAAGTTTAACATTTTTTAAAGAAGATTCCACTAAATTTGTGTGTTCTGAGACAAAGCTAATGTGAAATCTGGCTTTAAATGAACCACTTTTGAATCAATGGATGGTACTCGTTGCTGCATGAGGTTAGAAAACACAGTAAATACCACAGTCAGGCAATGTAGATGTTTTTGTGTTAATGTGTCATATCTGCGGGGTTCAGGGCTGCAGATTTTATTCTCATCCTCACCTCCCTTAGTGTGCTCTGATGCTTCATCTCCAGGCAAGCCAGCTCATCCTTTGCATCTGGCAACTCAGCCTGCAGCAAGAGGAGATGGATGGTTAATTCCTCCAGCTGCAGCTTCCTGCTCTTCCTGTTTCATTTGTATCTACATAATGTTAACTTCACAGAGAAAAGCAGCGCCGGGCATGTGACTCAGTGCTGTTAGATTGCCTTGAAAGGTATTTTTATGAAAACAGTTTTGACTGAAATGGTAATCGTAGATACCCCAGTAAGGAAATGAGAGGAAATCTGTTATTTACAAAGAAAGGAGATGAACATGCTGCTCCTTAAGTGGAGCTGTGATGTGTCTCTCTGCACGCAATGTCAATACTGTTTCATTTCTTCTGTGCTGTTAATGCCCACGACCTGTTTTAACCTTTAACCTGAAGCTAAGCAGTAATAAAATGCTATAGATCACTTCTATTGAAGTCATAGCCTTCAGCCTCTGAACCCTGACCTCCTGCTGGGCTAGTAACTCCTCCAATCGTCTTCTTAGCTCTGCGTTTTCCTGCTCGGCTCCCAGCAGCCTCAGCGTTGAAGCCTCGCCCACTTCCACGCTCAGCGGCTTCTGATCTGCAACAGCGAGAGCGAAAATGAAGAATAAAGCAGGATAAGAATAAAAAAAAAAAAAAGGGGGGGGGGGGGGTTGATATATCGTCGTAAATTTTATTATGTTTTAACAATTTGATATTT
>JAPSES010000002.1:12077489-12101539 GCA_029822895.1 Maxillicosta whitleyi
GTATGTCATCATTTGCAGTGAATGAATGAATACACTCACCCCCCCCCCCCCCACACACACACACACACACACACACACACACACACATACTGTAAATCTTCAATGTAAAGTCACAGTAAAATCTTTATAGTATTCCGCTGTATTAATGTCACACAGTCACACAGTATCGTCCAGTAAAGTGCAATGCAGCAAGAAATTACAGTGATAGAATTCTTTACAGAGAGGAACTTTTGACAACCGAAATTTGCAAAGAATCTGTGAAAAATTTACCAAAATAAAACTATTTCAAGCTTTGTGTGGCACACTTAATTAAGTGAATATTTAATGTAACAAAATGTACCATGGATATAACAGACAGTATAGACTATAGGAAAAATTAACATAAGGTTAATTTTCTAGTTTTACAATAATCCTAATAAGCTTTCTATGACACAACTGTAACAATAAATTATGACTAAATGCGGTTGATAAAATGTGATTTAAACAAAGAAGAACAAATCATTAATTCACCAGTTTTATTTCAGTCAGTGGAAATAATGTGGAATATCTTATGCTGCTCTTCTCTCTTATTACACTCATAGCTATAGGTTATGAAGATTATTCATGTATTCAACTCCAATGTGAACTGGATCTTTGATTAATTTTTTTTTTATTATTCAACAAATGGTGGTATCATATCTCTGTGGTTTTTAGAGAACAGGATGTTCAAATTCAGGAAATATGTCTAATCAGTTAGATAGTGACAAGAATACAAGCAGTCAACCACACAACACCAACATGTATTATTATTATTAACATTCATGTTTTGCTATTGATCTTCAAATTAATATTTTAGCAGAGCCTGAAGCCATATATCAGCAGATCTTTAAACATCATGTGATATTCATGCTTTGAAAATTGTAATCTATTCTACAACCTATTAAACTGATTAATATATCTTCTAGAGTAAAAGGCAGAATTACTCTGACTGTAGAAAATCTACAAACTGAATATAAGATCAGAGCAGCATGAGATATGAAAACATGATCATATATGTGACCTAATTAAGATGATGAAATAGAGGCTTAATTATAGCGGCCTTCAATTATAATACGAGTTGTATAACTTCATAAATAACAAAGGGATAATAAAATCATGATGTAGTGATGAAACACTGAACCAAACTGCGACACAAACATATTTTTTTGTCAAACATGTACCGATGCGCTATTGTAAAATTCTGGTATTTTACTCTAAAACAGTAATTTGCAAATTGGATGGGTGGATGGATGGATGGATGGATGGACGGACGGGACGGAACGGACGGACGGATGCATATACAACAATTTGCTGAAAACCAACCCTGATGTTTGTTTTTGTTTTTATTCTCTATTTTACACCAGGGAATCAACAAATGCACTGTCTGAGTGCTGTCATAGTCTTTCACACTGTTTTTGAATAAGTACAAATTAATCATGCAAATTTCTGAAACTGTCTGTAACAGATAATAGGTAAATATTGACGACAGCAACCAGTGAGTGTCACATTAATAAATAAAAGCTACACACAGCAAATGGACACACTAATACACCAGTGCATCCTTAATAACATGTGAAAAGTGTCTAGATTTGTGTTGTTGCTAAACATGGATATGAAGAAAATTAAACGTTTAAAGCTGCAATACTTTGACAATATCAAATGAATAGAGAAAAAAACAGCAGAAAATAATAATCAGCAATAATCAAGAGGATATCACAGAGATGTGTGGTGTCAAATGTATTAAACAGGTTATTTAAGGGATCACATGTGCGCGTTCACATGATTTAAGTGTGTACGTACCTCCAAGTGTGTGTCTCTCTGGGCCAGCAGGTTCTGGATCTGCTTGGTCATGGAGGTAAACAGCAGCTCAAAGTCTGAACCTTCCACCTCCATCAGCTCCTCCCATTGAAGTGGCAGCACCATCCGTGGATCCTGAGTCACCTGCACAGGGGGAACACTTCGTCAGGTCACACCGCAAGACTTATTTTAGATTTATGCCCGAGCTGGTTTTACTGCTTAGCTGTTTTAGTTGTTTTTAAATGTCACCAATGGTCCTGAACTGACTCATTAGACATTATAGCACAACAAAGTCAGCATTTATGGATTCATTGATAAATTAATTTAGTGCGGAAGAGAGGAGGATGGGGTTGAAGTGGAAGAGAAAGACATAAATGTTTAGATTATTGAATATACATTATAAGGACAAATATGGAAGTATTGAATTCAGGTTTCTTATTGTTAAGAGGGAAATAATGAATTTAATTTTATGGGTTTTGTTTATTTTATCTTCAGCATACATCTTTTATTATGGCCATATGGTTAATATTATTTTTTACAAGCAATCTATGAATAACTTCATCCGGCTTTGTTTTAACTTTATTTACTCAAGAAGGGATGGGAAACAATAGAATTTGGAAATCACAAAAAATGCCTAAACTCTCAAAATGGAAATCATTTTTCTTGACACCTTTCTTGCTCAACATAAATTAAAAATGCAACCTGTTTCAGTAAGTATTTATCAAAACATATGTGACATTTGGTTTTAGCAAAGATGATGATAAAAATTCATCTTTAGTTCATGTACAATCAAAATTTTATTTCAAAAACTTCTTCACATAATTAATACAATGACTTAAAGGAAATTAATATTTATTTTTACCCAAAATATAAACAATATTATTTCTCTGAATTATACCATATTTTTCTTTCTTTTTTTTCCTTTTTTTTAATAACCAATCCCTTCAACATATATTATTCATGTGTCTAATAATATAATAATTATTGTAATAATCATGATATCTTTTTTTGTGGTGTACAAAACAGACATCATATAGAAACAACCTTTAAACAAACCTTGAAACAAACTTTAAGCTTTAAACAATTAACCATAATCAAAAAAAAACCCAAAAAACATTTTTTTCCCTTTCTTGCCATAATCATAACCATCTATGCTCTTCTTAGAATTTTTTTTCTCATGTTCTTATTATAAATGATCATTTTTAAAAACATGCAACTGTCAGCTTATCCAACTCTCACTCAGGAAGATAAATCAGCCTTTAAACTTGACTGATTTGACATACATTCATTTGACTTTTATAATAATAATCGCAGACAAAAACTGATGTGAGCTTTTTAACCATGATAATATTCAACACCATCAGGAGTGGGAGGTCTGAAGAGCTGTATGTGTGATGTGTTCCTATATGTTTGTCCATATAGTCTATATCACCATGTCATTTGTGTGGCGACAGACTCACACTAGGGCTGAAGTGCGACAAATATTGATCTGTAATAGTGTAAAAGTTGCAGTATTTTCAGTGAGTTAGACTTATATTACTTTGCAAAAATCTGACCTATGTATGACTTCAGACCACACAGGCTTAGAACGCATATGGATTTTTTTTTTTTCCCCCACAGATCAGATTTTTTCTGTTTTATTATTTCACACCTTCCAAGTTGCATCCCCTTGCTGCCATAAATGCCTCCATAAGCACAAAAGAACAAAAACAAAGACATCTCTTGAAGCCAACTCTCATACTGATGTAAAAGGAGGCTACTGAAGTCAGTCTTTATGGTTTTATTTCTTATGCAGGGAAGTCCACTGAATTTGTAAATAGATGATAATATGCAGGATGAGGATGAACTGAAAGAGATTGTTTTTCTCCAATGAATAGACCCCATCATTGCACATGAAATCAAATATGACTGGGGTTGCATTGTAAAAAAAAAAAAAAATCAATCTTTATCTGATTTAAGACCATACATGTAAGTCACCCAAATCAGAATTGAAAGGATCAGATTCCATGTAATTTGTGCTATTCACACTGTTATGATAAGAAAAGATCAAACTGTCATATGAGTAAAAAAAAAAAAAAATCAGATTTGGGCCACTTTTCCTGCAGTCAGAATGGAGACTGATAAGATCAATGAGCACATAGGAAACGTGACGCAAAATGGCAGACCTGAGGACAAATGGTCCTTCTGCAGTGTGAAGGCTGTGTGAATACCAAGCAGAGATGCATCTGTGCACAACGGAGGAGCAATTTCTCACATTTCTGTCCAAAAATGCATGACTAATGCTTGCAAAACTAATGATCATGTAGTCATGTTTGAAATGTCCTCGGGTTGAAGGCATATGAACAGCAAGCGGGGGGCGCATCCATCCACACGGGGAAAAAAACCTTCTCACCTCTATGATTTATGAGGCTGAGAAACCTGGCACAAAAATGCAGGTGGGCAACACGCTGCTACTGTAATTCATACAAGCTGGTATGCAACATGCTGTTTGTGTAATGCCCACAATTATTCATGGGGGGGGTTTAAAAGAGTACTATTTTGCATTTATGCCTTTAGATGCTTGGAAAATGACAGGAACAAGATGAGAGAGACAGAAGGATGTGACAGAGGCAGAGGTGGAGAGGTTGACATAACGGGTGGAAGATCCATCCTACAGTGGCAGCATGGGGCACCCAAAGGTCCTTATCAGGCTGCCAGCGGAATGACAAGTGGCTGGTTTTTTTTCACTTACTTGAAGTAAGAATGAAAGGCGTAATAGTTCCACTCTGTGACGCTTCAGACAGTGATGGAACTCTGTGATAAATCATACTTAAAGACCAAAAAACCTCTTGAAAATGTTTAAATTGGACAATACCTGAGTCAACGAGTCAGCGAATGTCTTATATTTCAGCATCCTTGATTTGATTATGTCTGCACTTGAACGTACCTGCTGAATACAGTTTGCAATAGCGGCCTGGGTCTGAATGTCCAGAGACTGGATCTGCTGAATGAATGTTTCCTTATTTTCACACTGCAAACACAAAGGAATAGATTCAGGTGGCTGTGTTAAATCATGCATGTGCTGCATAAAACATGCCAATGAAGCAACAGTCTGTACTTTGTCTACTGATCCTCTAAAGGTTCACTACTATATGTGTCTTTCTGCACATACATTAACATTATAAAATGATTTGTTATCCCTACAAATGTAAGAAACTGCAAACTTAATAAAAATTGTATTGTGGTTTTTAATGTAATAATCCAACAAACATAATAATTATTACTTTTGGTTTGGATTTATTACATTTGTAGGACAGTAAAAATCTTCAGTTTCCAATATTGTCATAACTTCCCACTAATATAATAAATTTGTATATCACATGCATTTATGTGATATACAAATTTATTGCATATTGCATGCATGAATATTCATTCATCTTTCTTTTCTTCCCATTTATTCTAGTCCTTTGGATACTTGCCTTTTTAAAATTAAATTAAATGTTGCAGTTACACCACATGGTACTAATTCCAGATTAATAGGTCTTTAATTACAAATACAACTGGAGGAACATAACAGAATGGTCAAATATGTTGTAAAGGTTTTATTATAAAAGCTTCAGTATAAACTGGTTATTATTTATTCTCATTAAGTACAATAGAATCTTATGTTTGAACCATGTAAATAAAATGTCTGGATATGATTATGATAAGAATTATAGAGATTAGGAGCACACTGGGGGAAAACGAGGTATTATGTTTGTGGTAGGAGACTATTACATTTATGGGATTATTACGTTAAAAGCTGCAAATTTTTATTACATTTGAGGGGTTAACAAGGCTTTTCAATTACCATATACATCTATTAAGTGATTCTCTATTATCACATAAGTTAACACTATGATGACTGAGCCTATGATCCACAGCAATATATCAAAGCCTGTGGATTTACATTTTTATGAGGGTATCTACGGTAACATTCCTGCAAAAAATATAATTACATGTGAAAAGTAGTGACATGTGCTCCATCACCATAGTGATAGCGACCTCTACCTACGTGTGTCAGTGTAAGGTCTGGATACACACCGAGGCAGCGTCGCATAGAGGTGAAGCAGACAGTGTGTCCCAATGTTTAAACAAATAGACGTTAATGGGCCTTGCTAATATTAATGGCTGCTAAAGTATATTTAGTTAAGGGCTTATACAGTGGAACCTGCTTTCACACAGACTGTAAATACTGTGGAAACAGAAGTGACAGAATTTTCATCTATTTCAACGCAGCTTTTAGTTTATAGGGAGAGAGGAGGTGAAGCTGTGAAGTCCTGCTCCAGGTCAGTTACAGGGGAATTTGAGTGAGGTTTTAATATGTTACCTGTCAAACCATAACAAAGATACGTCCAAAGGTGAGCTCAGAAAGAACAGACACATCTTCTACAACCTATTGTTTAATGACACCAGTGTGCTGCAGTCCAAGGGGCTTAAATAACTGGCTTCAATTACAGAGTAGAGATTTTCACGTCAGAGCTATTATACACAACTGAAATACCTCTGTCTGATTCAGCTGACAAAATTATGATTATCAAGGCAGGAGTAGTTGACTAAGGCCATGTCTACACAAAACTGCATCTTTTCCTAGCCGATGTATTTCTTTGTCATTTTCAAAAAGTGGTCATTTCAGGAAAATTAAACACCTGAAAAGGATGTAGTACAAATGCCAGGCCTGTATGCAGCGTTGTAATGCTCTCACCAAAAAATTAAAAAAAAAAAAAAAAAAAAATGAAGACATCAAGCATGTGCAAAAACCTTGCTTGGTTCTACTGAGTCTGATCCAATGTTTCCTCTTGGTTTCCCCTTGTTGCTGTAGATCCCAGTGTATGTAGTGAATATTGGTATCTATGGTTGTTTGCTGCTCAATGTAATGAAAGTGTAGCTGAAGATTTTTGATTTAATATTTCCAATAAGCTCAATGGCTGTTGTAGCATGAGCACTGCTCTGTAGTCCGCCATTGTTGTTGTTTTAAAGTGCCATCTTGTTTTCATTATCATTATGTTAGAAAAGTTGCGGTTTGGTCATACAGACAAAGATGCGAAAAACCAAAGACTTCAGAGTAATACATTCTGGGACCCAATTTAAAATAGTTGTGGTTTCGGTAACTGAAAATGCCAGTTTCATTTGGATAAAAGGCTTATCTGACGCAAAACTTTTGTGGATACAACTGAAGTCATTTTCCTATGGACAGGGCCTGAATACAATAAACAGAAGCAAAGGGAAAATACATAGAAATCAGAATCAGAACACTTATCTGAAATATAAACTATCCACATCCAAACAATTACAATGTATTTCTTTCGGCTTTTCCCTTCAGGGGTTGCCACAACGAATCAGATTCACATATTGATTTGGTCCAAGTTTTTACGTTGGATGCCCTTCCTGACACAACCCTCTGTATTTATCCGGGGTTGGGACCGGCACAATGAGGCACTGGCTTGTACCCCCTTGCGGCTACAGGTATAGGCATGTAAAGCGTAAAGGGTCGGCAACCTTCCTCACTAAAGTCAGTGGTGTAAACCACTAAGCTATCCAGTCCAATAAGCTGATCCAAACAATTACAATAAAGTAGCATAAAGATTAAAAAAAAAAAAAAAATTAACTAAAATGTGACCAAAATGTGATCCAAGATGGCAGCACATGTAGACGCAGTGACCTAAATACCAAAACTAAATAGTAGCACAAATTAAACATGTGGTTTTACTGCAGATATAGTAAAAATCTGCTGTTACTGAGTTCACATGTGAATGCAGCGTACATCTGTACTAACAGAAGATTATGTTATTGAAATTATTCTATAACGAACAAATGTACTTATAGCACCAACAGCAAGTTATCCTCTATGTAACTCCATCCTCCATTAACGTGCTGCTGGAGACAGAGAGACACTTTATTACTTTATCTGAGGCTGAGGCATTGATTATTATAATGGTTCAACTACATCCCACCAACTCACATGTAAGATATAATACTATGACAACATTACTCCATATAAGACAAACGTTAATTCTTACCAGCCACTTATAGTGCTGTCAGAGTGAACGCAGATAAAATCTAACTATATAATCATTAGCTAAACAACAAACCTGCAGTGAGCACTTCTCACCAACAGGGGCGCCAAAAAAACAAAAAATGTTTGAAATTGTCACTTTAATGTGTTAGGTTTTGTGATCTTTATGGTGTTTTTTTTTTCATTACTAATTCCTTTTTGAGTTGATAATGCTGCTCACATTTGAAGGGTTCATGTGTTCAATAAAAATGGTATAATCTTGATGAGAATAATAATAATAATTATATATTTTTTAAAAGGGGCATTCTTGAAAATTCTTGAATGAAAAACTAAAATCTGTAGAGATTCATTGACCGCCCACAGATTTTTTAAAAATACTTTATACTGAATTATTTTATGACTAATAAAAATATTTTAACCAAAGCACATTTTGTTCTGGGTTTTCTTTTTAATATTTGTTATTCACAAATATTATAAAACCATCACAGACTTTACTGAGGTCATCTGGGAAATTGTTTGAGAAATTGCAAAGACTCAAAAGGTCCATGTAGGAAAAAGACAACACTTGATGTTCTCCTGGAGAAACCAAAACATGTTCATACTAGTCTGTATTTGGGACATTTTATTTCTATTTTGTTCTATTTTCAGGATAAAGGTGCTTCTGGTTCTTTCAGACTTTTCCCAAGAAGTTAAACAAAATGTAAAGAGATGGTTGTTAAATCTAGCAGGTGTATATTAATATAACATGCTTGCATTATTCTGATTGTTTATCCACTAGATCACACATTTGAAGAAACATACATGAAAGTCTAGGACTGCAGACAGTGTCACATATATTTATTTATAATATTTTAATTAGTGAACAGTGTTATTTTTCTGCAGGGAGGCAATAATATGCATCATAATATAATTTTTTTTTTTTTTTTTTAACATTATAAGTGGTTTAGTTTGCTATGTTGGCATTCATCTCAAGTGCAGTGGAGGCTGAAAGAATTCTGTCCCTACAGAGAAATTTTCATCAGACTAATATGTAAATGTGAAGTGGAAATGCTGAAGTGGTGGTCGTCAAGGTAAAGTCTGTCTGGCTGTTAGTGCAGAAGGTAGACTAATATTTTATTTATAAATCACCTAGTATTTTATTCCGATTTTTGTAGAAATAAGATAGTCCATCCTTGTTACTTTTTGTATTTTAGTTTTCCCCATATTTTAACCCTGTTTAAGCCCTGTTTATTTTATTCAGTACAACATTAAATTCATATATTGCGTTCAGATGTGGTCTGATCACTGATTTCTACATTGTCTTTTTTAATATATTTTGTTTAGTGTTTAATAGTTTAATTACAGAAAAGACAATGTGAATATACATTACTAAACATCATGTGATGTTAATAGATTTTCACATTCACCAGGGTTATATCAGATATAACAGTGATAAAAAAAAAAACAACAACCCATGTGATCCTGTGCTACTTTGCAGTGATGTCCCCTGTTTTTATCTACATAACACCACGTTTATTTACAGAATGTTTATGATTTACCTTTCCATTAAAAAGATCTAGTGAAATATTGGTTGTAAATCCCTTTGACTTGTGACATTATTTTATATTTTATGATGTCCTATTTATGGTATATAACACAATGATTTGACTCCACCGCCCTCAAATACAGAAGAATTTAGTTGATTGACTGGCGTACCACCTAAAGACCAAGATATCTGTCCGACTAAATGTCAGTATAAAACATAAATTATAGGTCTCAGTATCAACCTTGAACATGCATGATGGTCGCGTGTGTGTGCACTCACCTGCACAGCACATCCTAATAAGAGCAGCAGCAGTCGTCTGAGCTCTTCCACTGCTGCCTCTGAGGACACAAAAATAACTGTCATCATCATCATTATCATCATCATCTCTACCCCCCGCCGCCAGCCTCCCTATCATTATCACCTTAATGCGTTTCACTGATAGCAGAGATATGGACTCGTATATAAAGTATAATTACTTTCTTGCTGCTGAGAGACATGGCACTGATAGGATCAGCCTGTTATCTTGTACCTGTTAGGGGGTCCTGCCCCAGAATGGCAACATTTGGGAGAGCCATCAGTATCAACTGTTGCAGATCTTCCTGAAGAAAAGAAGAAGTGTGAGGGGTTAAGAGAAAAAAGCGATCAGCTGGCTCCTCCTGTCTGTCTGTCCACAGCACGAGTCTGGATCAACAACAACTGAAAACTTTCCATCAGACTCCTGCAGTTTGTGGTGTAAACAAAGAACAGACATCTGATCACACCAGGAAAAGGAAGAGTCTATAGGTGAGGCCAAACAGTTTGTATTTAGGTTATTTTCAGGCATTTTAAATACACTGTAGAGACAAAAATATTGGGACAGATTGGAGTATTACTAATAGCGATATCTAAGGCGTCGTTCCTATTTTTAACTTCTGTCAACCGCCATGAGTAACACAACATGATTGCAAGGTTACTGTATTCCAAAATTACTAATGTCTCTCAAAATATTGGTCTGATCAACTTGCTAAGATATTTAATACGGAGATGGGACTATTCCTCAACTGTGGATACCAAATTAACCAATTAAAAACATCTCAATTTCTCAGAACCATGCAGATACACACACGGACACTCTGAGACCTTACAGTATTATGATATAGATAATTTATTATTATTTACTATGATTTAAAAAGGTTGTCATTGATTATCACAATAAATGTCAAATCAGTATTTATAGGTAAATTTCAAGGCTTATTTTTTTTGTTAATAAGAGTAGATGAAACAAACCAGTTACTTGTGTGTTAAAATGAATATACAGTCAGAACATAACACATATTTTGGAAATCTAGAGATAAACTATTTCAAACAATTATAATGAATTTTCTTAAAAATTCAATGTTGATTATAATTAAGAAAAAAATATTCTGAACTGTCTTGTAAGTGTTTTAGACGACAGCATAATTAGAAATAACCCTAAAGACCTATTTTAAAATGTTATGCAATAATACAAATTACAATATAAAATTATATTGACATTTATTTTATTATTTATTTATTTATCAGTTTGTAGTGAAACATGATTTCAGTGAATACTTTTGAATAAAAACTGAAAGAAAAAATATTCCATTAATGAATTACACATCTTACACAGTATAATCTGTTGCTTTTCTGTGGTTTCTCTGTTAATTTGACAATATAACATATAAGGATGAAAAGCAGTGACAACAAAATGAATCACAGATAATGAACCTAGTCAAATTAATTCAAACTGGAGATGATCTGATTTCATATTCAACATTTTTATGATTTTCCCCATTTAAAAAAAAAAAAAAAAAAATTTCCCATAAAATTAATCAACTTAAAGCCTCTGTGTCTGTAGTATCCACAGTTCATTAGCACTGAAATGAGAAAGCATATTTACTCACTAGGAAATATGTTGTAGTTGAGATCACCGAAAGCAAGACCAGCTTTAATTTTTTCCAGAATATTTTACATTTTTACCGCAAAATTATATTAATTATAAATATCACTTATTGTTATTCTTGATACTAATGATCACCAAATATATCAAACTGGGGTTGTTGGGGGGTTTTTTGGACCGTCTGTATAAGTTAATCAAAAAAAACCTATGAATTTGGCCAATGTTTGACAAGTTTAATAAGACTTATGTTGAATTTAAGCAATTTGGCATGTAAATTCACCACATAGCATTTAATTAAAACCACAATAAGCTCCATAGTCTGGATATTTCTTTTATGATTTGGCCTTGGCAGTATATTTTTTTGGGGGGAAAGCGTGGTCAGCTTGTTTCAGAGAGTTGTGTTTTCTGCTCTGACAAATCTCTCACATCGGAGACGTATCCTTGCAGATTTGAAATGGCACTGAACCAAGCTGGACAACAAACGCCTCAAGTCATTCCTTTTCCAGAAACGTGGCTTTTGTGGCATTTCATCTGGACCTGCAGTGCCTTTGTTTTGCCTGTTATAAGGAGGATGTCTTTACTAAAGGAATCTTGGCAAATTCATCTGCCTTCTGTTATATTATTTTATCCACATGGTCTTAAACTCTGAAAAGAACAGCACAAATTTCCCTGTTAATTAAAACAATTTTGTCAAACAGCCACGCGTTGACTTTGGCTAGCTCTGATCCCAAATGCTCCTAAAGCCTGTTCACATCCTCCTGAAATCCATCATTGCAAAATCACTGGAGTACACACGCAAAGTCACAATTACATCTCTCTCTGCTTGTGTACTGTAATTTATAAACTGTGCATTGAGAAAGAAGGGCTATTGTACACACAGAGCCTACAGCAAACCCATCATGTGTGAGTTTAGCATCAGAGACGTGTGCAGCCAACCTCAAGTTTGTGCTCCTTCAGGACGTGTAGGACATTAACCACTGTGGTTCTGTGTTGGTCATTATTCAGCTCCTGGTTCATGATGCCAAACAGACAGATTAGGCAAACTTCAAATTATGCAGAGGCTTCGTGTTGTTTTTTGGCAAGCTACCATGCTCTCATGAACAATTTTTCCACTGACACAATTCAGCTAAGAAACATAGTGAACTGCTAAAATCCCTCTGCATCCTCACTTTATTTTAAACACTACTGTTTGGCTGCTTAAGTAAGAGATTAAGCATACGGGGCAATTATCAACACAATGCTATGATGCTTAAACCCTTCAAGCATTTGATGTCAGAGCCAGTTTCCCAGAAGGTTAAAGTAGAGTTCTTTCTCAGCAAGACTACAGCGAGGAATTAGCCGTCATCCCTTGAGTGAATCTCAAAATAATCTCCTATTGTACACTGTCGTCTCAAATTTGGATTGAACTTTTTCATGAAGCTGCTAACTGCAGACATCGGCCTCATCCACAACACTATCTATTCCATCTTTAGATTAATATTGTGTCATTTTTGGTGTTTAGAATAGTTAATTTTACTCGTCGACTCATTCATATAACACATTCAACTGCTTCTTTTCTTTCTCATTTGTAGATAATACATGTAATTGTACAAACTAGATCTGTATCTACAGGTTGCAGGTTAATTGAAATGACATTTACTGAATGTTCTGTGATGCTTAAACTATTTCTCTGTACAGACATGTTTAAAGAATCTGAATTACAATGTAGGGGGAACTAACATTCAAAATCTGCTACTGTATAGGGGCAGTTACACACTGTATCTATTGAGCAACAAAAATAATCTTCAAATTGATGAAAAAACTCCCTGATTTATCAGTTATTTTTGCAATTTTAAGAAACCTTACTGACATGAACTGCATGTATAGTATTGTGAAAACATTTGCAAACCATTTATATATCACCATGTTTCCCAAAATTAGAGTTGGGACTAAATATGGGATGTGGAGCTTTTATTGGGTTGCCAACTGGCACAGAAAAATACACAGCCCGTCCAAAAATCCACCTGCATTTAACCAAGCAAATAAGTAAAAGTCTTCCGCTGGATAATTACTGCAGTGATGAATATGTGCCAAATGTAAACAAGTTATTTAACTCTAATTGATGCACTGAATAGCTTCTTATTTCTTAAACAACCATCAATTTTCTAGAGAGCATAAAGACCGGACAATGCCAGGATCCATCAGGCTCAAATTGTGAAAGAATGATTCTGGGAGCATGAGACATCATTTTCACACAAGCATTGGCCACTACAGAGTCCAGACCTGAACCCCACTGACAATATTTGGGATGTGCTGGAGAAGACATGATGATGAAATCCAACTCAACCACCATCTATACAAGATCCTGGCAAAAACATTTGTGCAAAGTTCTATGGACTTAAGTTTTGTATTGTGTGACATAAACAATGCGACAGTGAATGAATGTGGCCTGTAATAAAAACTTAGTTTTGCATTTTTGCCTCTGTATAAACTAATTATATAATATATGAATTAATTTTCCAAATGAAAACAGGACAAAATTGTTGTCTAGAAGAGTTTATAAATGTTGGCCTCAGTGAAGTCATAAGAGACAAGATGCTTTTAAAAAGTTGAAATGAATGTGTTAATGCAAATTAATCCATCATCATGATTAATCTGATTTAAAAAACAAACAAAAAAAAAAAGAAAAACACACACACACACACACAATTAACCCATGTGCAGTGCAGAATGACTCTGGCAATGTATTTGGGGCAGTTGGTCCAAGTAGAGTTACTGTCATGCATCTACAAATGGGCAGCAGAACCAACCCATAAACATGGAAGACAGTAAACAGCATTTTGGCCCTCTGGATGGAAATATAAATACAAAAAAATTCAAGACAGAACAATTGTTTCAAGTTGTTTTGTTAAAACTGTTCATTAATAAACACATTAAGTGCATTCCCTTCTTTCTTGAGTCTATTTGCTCATACAAAATGAAACACAATTAATATAGATTAAAAATAAGTGATATTTAATTGTGATTAACTGAAATTAATCCACAGTAACCTCTGTGATTAATCTGATTAAAAATGCTAATCCTCTGACAGAGCCAAAATAACAGAGTAGACAAATATGTAACAGACATCACAACACTAAAATGGCACCACACATATACTTCATAATGTATATAAACGTAACAACACAAAAATGGTGTAAAATGATTATAAAAAGATTAAAACTAGAAAAGCACTCAGAGAGCACAAACCTCCACCAAGCAGCACAGTTCAGGTCACACGTTTGAAGACAAGATATGAGAAAACAGGACTACCACTGCCATCTGGTGGACATTTGTTAGTACTACAACAACATCAATAATAACTAATAGAGAATCCTTTAAAAAATTCCTGGATCCAGACGGTAATCCGGATCACCTCCAAAAAGTAATGACTTCCAGATCTCGCCATTACCAACATATCCTGAAAATTTCATCAAAATCTATCCATAACTTTTTGAGTTATGTTGTACACAAACCAACAAACAAACTAACAAACAAATAAACGCCGGCAAAACCATAACCTCCTTGGTGGAGGTAACGACAAATAAAACATAAAAAAAGACGTTCAGGCTTATTGTTTTGTAAGTGGAAGAGTCAGTAAAAGGATATAAATCTATGGTATTTCATGACATATTTTTCTAAGTTTTGTTTTAAAAGTTTTAGAGTCACTGCAATAACATAAAAAAAAATGAAAATACAAATGAATTTTCTAAAGAACTTCATATGATTTTTATACGACTTCTGATGTTTTATAGGTGTGTGTGTGATGACAACTGATTACATTTCTAAATCGATTTGAGCTAAATGTGGCTTAAACAGTGCTTTTCCTTCACACTTGTACGTCCGTATCCACACAAACAGAACAGAAGCTGTACTAGAGAAGCTGAGGTCACCCCAGTTCAGATTCAGCCTCACCAGTCTGAACGCTGTTACTGTGGCTTCCACTGAACCACACACTTCTCATTCTAACATGCAAACATACAGCGTTAAAAACTGATAAGTAAAACTGTGACCAACGTGGAACTAAACATCTGCAGCATCGATTGTGGGAACCCCTGGTGCTGTCATAGTGTTAACAGTGATATGATATGAATTATTACCAGTGAATTCTGTTGCTGTAAACTTTCAAGGGACATTAGCGATTCACTGCAAATTAGGAAGTGAAAGCTTGTAGACCAGTGTTCTGGTGTTGTGTGACTTGCTCAGTCCACCTGACTCGTGCTTGGGGAGGGTTTCTGGCTGAGTACAGTTGCCTTTGAATCATCCTTAGCAGAAAGAGTTGTGTCATTTCCTTGAAAGGCCACAGGCGCCTACAATGCACTTCATGAAAAGCAACAACACTGCTGACTATCAGAGAGTTATTATTTATTATATTCTCTTTCTCTTTCTCTCCTCAACCCCCTAACCACAAGTGCAGCTAAAAAATTCATCTCACTACAGTCCGTTTTTCTCACCCCATTTGCCTGATAATAAGCAGGAACACATCGACAGAGGAAGTGTTTCATCTTCTCTTCTTACCCTTCTTTCTTAGCTCTATCATCCTCTGCACACACTTTAAAGTTTTTTTTATAATATCCTAAGGAAAAATAGATTTGTATGTTGAGCTTTGTTTCACCCCTCCATCTCGCCTTTTGTTTATATTATCTTACAGCTTAGACAAATGCTCTTCCAGCCCTCTGCCACTGCTCCCACTCCTCGGCTCCTTGGCCATTTGGCATTGCCCTAAGATATGTGTTTGAAGGATTTTTCAGCATTTTCGCACAGTTTTTCTATTTATAATGAATTGGGAGTCATTTCGGCCAGGCCTCAAAAAGCCATTTCACAAGTATTTTTGAGGAAGATTCCTAGAAATACTAGAGAAAATACATGGGGCTACAAGACAATTTTTTTAAACACATCAGATGGAACTCATTCAGGAGTCACGCCATTTCTGAAATAACGGTGCAGTTTGGCAGAAAGCCGAGATCTGCCTCAAGATGACTTGTCAACCAAAGTGCCTTAACACCGCAGAGACATTAAACGCAAAAGTCTGAGAGTTACCAACATGCCAAAACAAACCCTTTTTCTTAAGGGCTTTAAAACAGCCTTAAGACCTCCATTTTTTATTATTATTATTTTCATTCTAAACTGAACTATCGCTTATTTTCTCATTTGTCTGAATATTTATTTGGTGGGTAAAATGAATTGAAGTTGTAATAGTTATTGCCATTTTCAAAAACAGCAGGCAATGTCTTAAAAACTGATTGGGTTATTTTGTTCAAACAGTGGTGTAAAACTAATAGATATTTAATTCATACTGATCTAAAACAATTTCGGGGACTAGGTGCAGAAAATGTTTTCCATTTCTGCTTGAACAATCTTTTAAATGCTTAACTAATAATATTTCAGTAAAATAATAATTTATATACAGCACACAAATGGGTTGAAACAACTGAATAATTTCAATCAAAATTTACTGACATAGTTGGAGGCTGCGCTCATTTCTAAAGATGATTAATCTGAAACATATAAAGACCCAAACTTTCTATTTATCTAAATCATTTTACTAATCCTACCAATTCATGTAAATAATTGGTATAAAGTACAGTTTTTCATCTTTTCATGGTCATTAGATATGATCCATTTAGACGTTCAGAGGCTCCGTAGTGAACATGGAAACATTGTCATCTTCTACAAAATTGATTCACCATTAAAACCCATGGAGTTGGATCAATGACACTGCATGGAGACACTTGTGTTTATGTTCAGTTAATGCTATATTACTATACATATTTCCTGGAAAAGTCACTTTTTCTTCATTTTTATCTGTTTTGATATAATTAACTTTGAATGTAATCTGACTTCTCCAACATCCGTCAATTAAATATAGGAAAATACATGATTTACACCAAAAAATACTGAATACGGAGGATAAAATTAGTTTAAAAACTGGTGATTAATCAGATAAGAAAGGTTAAATATAGAAAACTAACATAAAAAGAGCACATGGGTTACGTAACTGAAGGTCATATAGAGTTAGAAACATATTATAGCAGTGTTTCTCAAGCTGTGGGATGGGCCCCATGGGTGGGGGGGGGGCATGAAATCAGTCTTGGTACATTTTTTTCTTCAGGTCAGAACATGTAGGAGATGGAACTAATGTTTTGGCATTAGAGCACTCAAACTCATTTTAGGGACATACAACAAACAAATCTATACCCAATGGTGATCTCTCACTTGGGTAGACAAAGAGTGAAGGTTTGGAGAATGGACAAGAATTTTACTGTGAGAGAAGAAAAACATGCATTTTCCATTTTGTACAATTTGCACCTTATTCTTCTGAGAATATGTATACTGTAAATATTAACATTTGCAAACACTAATACGGTTACAATACTCAGCTGTTTTTCTTTTTTTTTTTTTTTTAACAAATATTGGTTTGTTGTTTTAAAACTAATGTTAGTTATTACGAGATAAATAGACATTTAATATTTTAATTTGGAAAGGTACTCTGCGAAGGAGAAATCTAGTTGAGTTTATTAGTATTGTAAGTAAAAATGTAAGTTGATTTTAATTTGAATAACAACAACATTATTGAAAGAACAGAAAAAAGAATAGTTATGATATTGGTGTTTCTTTCAAAAATGTTTTATTTTAACCGTTGTAGTTGAGTTGAAGGGGGGGTCGAGACATTTTTCTTCTTCCAAAAAGGGAGGAGAGAATTTGAGAAAAACAGTATAATAGTATGATTCGCACGGTGTAATTAAAAGTAATTACATGGCTAACTTTAATTATATTTCACTGAATCATGTCAAAGTACAAAAAGTAATTAAAATCACGGTTAGAAAAAAATATGAGATAATGTAATCTATCTGTGCAAGTAGAAATATGAAGCTAAAAATTCATTATACGTTCAGGGTTTTCCTTCATTTAAAAGTAGAGACGTTTCAAGCTCCTGAGAAAAGCTGGTCATGATCTGCGGAGTCTCAACCCATCACCCTGATTTCCCTCCAGATGATCTGAAGTCACTTCTCCACCTCGCCCTCCTCGACCCCTGTCATACCTGGTAAAAGGCTCTGAGGTGTCGATTTAAAATGGAAAAATTCTGGACTCTCAGCATGTGGTCATCTCCTCTTCCACTGTCGTACAGCTGCTCCACTTTGGGGTTGGGGTCTCTGGGAAGGACACGGCAAAAGACACAGCAATGTGTTTTACAGCGGCTTCATCAAACACCCGAATGAATCATCGTGTTCTTATGCAACAATGCATTTACACGGAGAGTGAGTAAAATTTTAATGAGCATTCTGAGCACACACTAAGCATCCACTGGCAATTATTTTTCAAACTATAGTGGCTTAGAATTAATCAGCTGCTGAGTAAACATTGACTATGGTGTCTTTTATTCTATCAAAATCTAAACGTGGTGTTGAGAATTTCAGTAAAATTAACAAGGTTAACAAGATGGCATGTGTGAAGACTTTCATTCATTTCTGATTCACCGGGTCGCTTCAGTTTTGTGGCAAATATGAATATCAAGATTCTTTCACAGTAGCAGCAAAAACCTCAGGAAAGGACAAAATCAACATGCTTTCCCTTATTGCAGCATTTAATTTATCTGAAATTTTAAGTAGAAAATAGTTTGTGGATATGGTTTCACATTTTTTGACTGATTCTAAAAGCAGCTTAACATTTTCCAACCTTATTGAAGGATAAATGTTTTTTTTTTTTATCTGGTTTCTGAATGGCACTATTTCATTAAATGCTTCGTCCTTTTCTTTTCCACGCCTTTCTTTTCTCTAGTTTCCACTCAAGATTCCCTAATATAAACAAATGTTTAATTTGTATTTCATTTTACCACATCATTCTAAGCCTGTGCCATAATAGATGCAGAGCTCCTTTGTGTTGCTTCTGCACAACTATTTATTGATATCATGACTATGACAAATGTTTTCAAGTCTTTAATAATAAGTCTGCTGTATGTTAAATCTGAATCTCAGTACTGTTGAAGGACAAAAAAAAGAAAAAAATAGGACACTTTCCAATGCTCTTTAACAGACCTTGAAACTTGTTTGTTAAAAAGAGGTTTGTTGATTGGTTTCCATATGTTATGTAACAATCACCTACCAGGCTACAGTGATTTCAGTTTATACATTAGCTTCTAGTGAGGTATTATTTCCCATCAACATCTCTTAATTTTTGTCTCATTTTTTAATTTGTCGTTTTAAGGGGTCACTGACATTGCAGTTTGAGTGAAAAATGTAATCATAAGTTAATCGAATTAGCTCTTTTCTGTGGTCAGTTGTAACACAGCCACTGGAGGTGCGCAGGGAAATGAAGCAAAGGAAATCTTAATCAATCTTACATGACCCTCATGACCTCATTGAGGAAAATCCCATTGGTAAGCCTCAGGTACCGGTCTCGAGCACTCTGGGAGACTGAGTTTACTTCCATGTATTGGCTGTAGTGCGGGATGGTGTCCTCCCTCTCCACCATATTTTCAAACAGCTCAACCTGTGAGAAAGCCAGAAGGGATTGTATAGTGTGTATGTGTAGAAAAGCATGTACCAGGAGACAAGAAGACAGAGACAGGAGCAGAAAATAAGTACACAGAGAGATGGAGAGGTGGAAACATTTTCACACAGGAAGCCACTTGAGTTGGTGCACCTGTCTGGACAGGTGGGATCTGTGCTCTCATACTGGGAAGCACTTCACAGTGACAGGCAGCCAAGCAGAACTACAGCCAAGGTCTCTGTCTCTGCTATGAAGAGCTGTGCCAATGCAAACTGCAATATAATGAGGTTTATTCCCACCTGCACCTTCTAAAACTGCACTGTCGGTAAACACAGTAACAAGCTCTAGTCGGTTCAGCTGATAAGGTGAGACAGAGCAGCTCGGGACTCTGAGTGACAGGGTAAACAGGGTGGTGGGGCGGTAGAGTGGATGTCCTTCAACATATGAGGGTGAAAGCTCCTGTGTCAGTGCCCCTCTGATGTGCCCTTGAGCAAGATACTAAACCACTGCCTGCTGCTGCCGCCATTCTGTTGAACCTGACCTTCTAACCCCCTCTTTGGCGAGGGGCAACAGCAGAGAGAAAATCCCCTCCAGGTTCACAACAGTATCACATTATATTATAAATACTGCTCATTGACCAGAAGGGAATAAAATCCCCTTGAGCTGATTGGGTCCCCATGTGGAAAACCCAGCTGGAAATGCAGTCTGTGACAAGTCTAACAAATCCTCAACTGATAATAGTGAGACTGTATTCTCTTTAACACAGGAGATAACTGTGTATTTTTTTTTCTATGTTATATCAGATGGAGCCCAAGGACAGGAAGTGTTTGGCATGAGACTGGGGAAGCTACAAAAGGAGAAGTGGACTGATTTTGTTGTTGCTACACTAACTACAGCAACAAGCCAGTATGTGGGCTAGGCTTTGTTATTTGTTCCATTTTATCCTTAGATGCCTTAGATATGTATGTTGTTGGGGGTTTTTTTGTTTGTTTGTTTTTTTGCTGAACTGTGAACTACCTATACGTGAAGATCAAATAAAATATTTATGGCAATAAATAAGGTAAAATTTCCTTTGAATTCGTCTCCAGCCAAGCAGGATTTCTACATAGTCTCAGCAAAACGCTCATGTTCCTATTTTAATTTTTTTTTTTTTTTTTACCCCAGAAATGATGACCTTTTCTCCAACTGAAAGTGATAAATGATAAATGACATACCCATTGCACCAACGCACTTTCCATGAATTCCTCTATTATCTCCATAATGTTAGAGTCCATTGTTGTGCCACAAGAGCAGTGAAATACTGCCGCAGACAGCTAATTAAAAAACTATTATCAACACTAAGTATGTAATGAATCAAACAGAGAATCCATCTTGCGTCAAGTGGAGCAGTTTGACATTTCTGAGGCCCTTCCTCTCCCTCCACCTCGTTGTCTCTTCCTCTCTGACTGTGTCACGTCGTTTCTTTGCAAAACCACACCGGAATTTACAAAACGCACATGTTGCGTTTTTTTAGGCGTCATCTTTACACACCCACAGCAGATACAACAGCTCATCTCACATCTTTCCAGCTTACTGTTGGAAATTATAATACACACCACTGCAGGATGGTGCCATTGTGTTGTTTCCTTGTGGAAAAATAATTTTACAATCTAATACTTTCAATGACAGACATGTTTACCTCTTGTTTTTATGGGCTGCATAATCCCAAACATGTGCCATTTTGTATATTCCTTGTGGGTGAACAGGCTCACAGAACCTCAAAGAAAATCCGTAGAGACACTTTTGCGCAAGTTTAGTGGTTTTCCAGCAAACGAATCTGAATAACATCATAAGGATTAAGTTTTTAAGTCTTTATTATCAGGCATATGTTGAAGCCAGATTTAAGCACTGTTCAAGGGCGACCTCTGGTGGCTATAAATAGAAAATAAAATTATTATTTATATCTAACAAAATATATTTCATTAAAAGAACATAAGTAAGAACCGAACAGAGATGCGTTTTTTAACGTAAAAAAATCATACTTAATTTTACTTTCTGATACTGACTATTATGTGGATTATTAGATCTCACAATATGTCATTTTGACAAAAGATGTGAATTTCATCGTTACTGCATTCTGCAACATGTGGTAAATATCTACAGAATATCATCCGTCACTGGGAGTATATTTAATGCTTTAATACAAGGAAAAGAAAACATTCACTAGCATAATTCTGTGATAGGGTTTTATTCAAGAGGGGAGCACATTGGATAGGCCTGTAGCTAAAACAGATCAAAAGCAAACAGCAAGTAAAACCTGTATATTTTTTTAATGAAATTAATGCCCAACAGTTTGCAGTGGCTGTATGGCAGAGTGCGTTCCTGTGTCCTGTCAGTGTTTGGTGATACTGCTTGTGCAGCAGTTCTGGGATTAACTACACCGGGATTATCAGATTGTTTCAGAGCTGCCAGAATGGACAAGATGACAGCTTCATATAGGGCATCACTAACACACACTCACGCATACACACGCTCTTAATCCAGCTGTCCTTGCTGAACTCAGATAACCCGTTCTCAGTTATTCAATTCTCTATTGTATTTCATATACAAAAGGAAGCCGACACTACAAAGCAGTTAAAAACTTCTACCTTTAATTTATAATTCATGTGCGTTGCCATTTCGACAGGTTCCTAAGCATTTCATTGCATTTTAGTACAAACTCTACGGCTGTGAAATGAATAATACAATGTTGAAGAGGACCAATTTTTGCAACATGTCGTTTTGACTGTGCTGATTTTGAGTTAAAGTGTCAAAAAGTGTTGAAAATGTCTCTTAGTGTGTACTCTACACCCATTTAGACTGAATGTACTCTCCTCTAGTTACAACAAAACACACTACACATCTCAACAGATGTTTACACATTCATGAGGACCTGCACAGAGGAGATGTTTGTTTTGGTGTCTGTGCAGGGCTTGATAAGATTCCCTATGTGTTGCCTTGTTTTGGCCATGTGCGAGGGAGCTGTGGCTGCTGCATTGGTGGAGCGTAAATCAAGCCTAACATGTCAAACCCAACAGGTGTTCTATCCCGCCACCAACCAAATCACACAACCAAGTAACCTCAGACACATCCCCCCAGCATCCCTTCTTCCTTTGCTTATATATATTCATGTATCTCCTCTCTAACTGGCAGGGGTAGGGGTGCCAGCCTTCTCAGTGGTGTTATCAGCCTTCTCCGCTTCTGCCTCAGGGTTTTCTTCAGCTGGGGTCGCGTCAACTTGTGCAAGCTTTAGCAAGTTGAGGACATTGGTTTTGAGCTCCTCAATGGTTTCCTTCACACCCTTCTCCAGGAGATAACCATCAGTGTCGTCCTCTGGATTCTCTGAAGCCATGGCTGCTTCTACTGCTGTTTGCAGGTACCGCAGACTCAGAAGCACTGATACCTGCACAGAGAGGCGTGATCAAAAAACAGTGTCACCATGTAATGTTAGTTGGATAAGAGTTAGGTGTGTCTGCATAAGAAGAGCAAAATCTATCATGTCATATATTTGCACCAGTGTTATCAATATGTGTTTGTAATTTCTAGGAGATAAAGATGCAGAGATTTCAGGCGACAGAGAAATGTGGAGGAGAGGAATCCATGGACCTGGTCAACCCCCGCTAACGGGGAAAACAGCCGGTATAAAAATGTTGTTTGTGTGTAGGAGATAAAGATGCATATGGGCACTTTCAGTTGTACTGTTAGACTGCTTTCTTTGGCGAAAGGCTGAGGCATTTTTATGTTCAAGTTCAAAGATGTCAGAAGTCAGCATGATGGTGATAAAGTTTTCCTCAGTATGTAGGACATTTAACATATACTGTGACTTCCGAAGCTAAACAAAAAAGAGTTAACTTTGCTGCAGTTCAGAGGTGGTGAAGTCAGTCTGAAACCAGTCAATGTTTTATATTTGGAGTTCCTCACTTTCATGTCTCTATTTAGTGCTCAGCTCGAGGCCTTAACCCATACTCTACACAGAGCATCTATATTTAATCGATATGCACTGGTCAAGAAAAAGACACCCCGCAGAACCGATGCATTTAGACATATCGAATAGGTCTGAAATGATTTTAAATATGTGGAATATCTGGAACAAGTTGAAGTGACAGTGATTGTTTGAAGAAATGATTCAAAATTAATTACAGTAATTTTGTAGTAGTTTTAAAGTGGTAAGTAGTTTTGTTTTGTTTTGTTTTGTTTTGTTTTGTTTTGTTTTGTTTTGTTTTGTTTTGTTTTGTTTTGTTTTGTTTTGT
>JAPSES010000002.1:12101639-12233490 GCA_029822895.1 Maxillicosta whitleyi
TTTTGTTTTGTTTTGTTTTGTTTTGTTTTGTTTTGTTTTGTTTTGTTTTGTTTTGTTTTGTTTTGTTTTGTTTTGTTATCATGTGCAAGTAGGGTTTAAATTCTGCTTGGGTGTGAGGGTAACTTTTTGGGTCATCCTATTTATTTCAGTGTCAGACCCATCATAGAATAACAAGTGTGTTTTTCTGTTGGTGTACCTGTATCAGGACAACTGACAGCACACCGGGGCCGGTAGAATTCATCATGCCCATGTAGTAGTCGATCAGAGCCTGCCTACAGCCACGGCTGTACAAGTTGAGTTCCTCTGAGTGGTACTCATAGTTGTAATGGGCGCTGTTATCGGTCAGTTGCCTCTGCAGGCAGGGGCGTGGGGAGGCAGGGTTACAGCAGCTGAAAGGAACACCATCCAACAGGAAACGGCCGTCCACGTTACTGCGGATACGACTGGAAGAGGGTGAGAGAAGGAGTGAACAATTACAAGTTAGTAGACAAGAGGTAAAAGTAGGGATGTAAGAGTGTTTTATTTGCAGTGAACATTGAAGAGGTAATAAAACAATTATGATATCCTTGAATAAAACCAGCTAAGGAAGGAACTTTTAACTTTTAAACTTCAATACATGTGTCACATTAGTAAAAAAAAAATGTCATAACCTTTCTGTTTACCAATTAATTTTCAATTACATCATCATTTCTCTGTTTGCTTTATGAAAAGTCTGTCCATTCTTTTATAACAACGCCATACAAAGTAAAGGTCAGACCTATTTTTAATCCACTGGAGTCTCAAGTCTCTTCCCATATAGTTGCATTTTTCCTCCCAGTGTCCTTTAAATCTTCTTTTAGAGCATATTGTTTGACCTTTCTGAATCTGAAGTCCAATTATCCACCACTCACGATGACCTCCATCTAATCCTTCTCCTTGATTTTCTCAGGTTCAGATACTCCCACCCACTTCAGTCCTGTTGACTCACTCTTTCTCTCTTTCTAATTTATTGTGCCACCTTTCTGCATCTCATATTTCCTTCACTGCTGTATTGTAGGTCACTCACTCTTTGACATCCTTGGAGGTGAAGTCCAGGTATCTGTTGCTGACCCACTGAACTTCAAACCAATCCTTGAAGTTGGTGTTTCCACAGCAGCGAAACTCCATCTGCAGACGATCAATAGTTTCTTTCTGAAAACAGCGTCCGGGTACATCTGTGTCCTTGTAGAAGCGAATACCATTCCTCAGGCCAACCTAAAGTGACAGAAAGAAATGAACAATGTATTAGCTGTTGTAAACCAAGAACACAAGGTATTTATTTTGTTATGTGTTTCAGTCTCAATATAACAGATGACTCAATTTTACAAAATTCTCCATACCAGCCAGAATTAGTCTTAAAATATATATATTTTTTAATTAGTCTGGTATTGTTCCAATGTATAGAGATTGGGACAGCCTGGGATAGTTTCTTGTGACCTAACTCCTGGAATCCTGCCTTCCATCTCTCAGCAAGAAACTATTCAACTGAGTGTTCAACCACTGACATGTCTGCACATTTTCATTCCTACCAATGCAACATTAGTGACCTCACCTTCAGGGATTCCTCCAAGCGTCCCTGCAGGGCATAGCTGAGGACCACAACAGCTATAAGCAGACAACAGAGCAGTGCAGCTACAGCAAACCAGCCCAGCAGGAGCACTTTCCAGCGGGGGAATCGACTAGCATCCAGGGAGTCTTGACACACACGAGTGGCGACCCAGTTAGTGCCGATGGAGGTCAGACCCACCAGCATCAGGATGTTGGGCACCACATGAATCTCTGTATTATCCATCACCTCAAGAGGGGAAGACAAGAATCAAAGACAAGAGCTGAGTATGAGCAGCAGCTTATTGCAGTTCACATTGTCATTTCCTCCACCCACTTCAGCAGGTAATGATCCTGCATCAATTAGTGTTACCCTGGCAAAGGGATTACATTAGCTGCTAATATGTTAAATGTCACCACAAAGATTTAAAATAATAATAATAATAATAATAATAATAATGAATTCCCAAGTTTCAGTAAATGCAACCTAATTACTGAGTTCATCATCATCAATCAACTTTTATATCTTATCCTATAGTATGTAAACTGCCACAATTATTTTAACAACAGGTAAAATGCTTTCATTTACCGACATTTTCCTATAAAAAATAAACAAGACCACAGCAAGTGATCCTGAACCTTTTCTATTTTCTATTTCAACTATAAGATCTATAACTACCCAAACATTTTCTGCTCCTACACATTGTTATTATTCAGAAATAGAGCTCTGAGTTGCCTGCTCACTCAATTACACTTTGCAGTGCAACTAATAGATTATGAAATCTAGTTCATTGGAAATCAATAAATATCCCAATGCAGGCACTCATAGCCTGCAGCTTTCCTGTGTGGTCTACTGGATATCAGCATCTACATCAATCAATGATCAATTAAGCTTAATGACTAGTAGACTTTAACAAATGTGCATAACTTGTAGAGGTCATCACCTTCACCTGCATTTCTCACATTACCCAAATTCGATGAGCACAGTATAGCCCTGATTGATTGTGAAGGAGAGACGTGTTGATTTTTCTAATAGCAGATTAGCATTCTGCATTTGCCATGACTTTACAGGCAAGGATGTGTCTGTGTTTGTTATAATAGTATATAGTGTGTTGTCTGTTTGTATTCGTGGATTAAAATGTTGAGCTTAAATAAATAAAAGTCACAGATAAGTACCGGCTCAGTACACTCAGCAAACAATCCTGAGTAAAGGAAAAAGGCTCTGAGCATTTAAACAAATGTTTGAGTAACTTTGAATTAATACATGGCAGAGTTTTTACATCTGAACCCCATTCTACTTTCTGCTTTAGGTAAACACTGCTTTAAAACATGTATGCATGCGTGTGGGTTCTGTTCACTCTCTCTACCTCGGCCCTACGGAGCAGCTCAATCTTAAGGTAAACCCCCAGACAAAAGATGAAGGCCCCACACATCACTGCCATCCAGGAGAGCAACCAGAGGCCCTGAGCCAGCCGCACCCGCCTTTGCTGGGTGAACTTCATCTTCAACAGCACCATGGCTCACAGTCAAGCACCAACCAATTTAAAAAGAAGGGGAAAAAACCACAGAAGCAGCTGAGTGGGAAATTAGACCAACAGGAGGGAGTAGAGTGAATTCAGTTCAAAAACAGCGAGTTCATCCAGAGGTTGACAGCTACTTATAAAATAAACAACCCCGACTGACATTAACAGAGGGTGGTTCGGAACAGGTTGTGCTGCAAGAATATTACGATCAATTCAGGCCTTGCAGCTCTTGTTTGCTTGGTTATTAGCAGGTTGAGCTCATCTAAGTTGTTCCAGGTGGAGGGGATAAGTAGGTAGATCCTTTAGATAATAGAGGGCAGAGGCGACCTCAGAGGATAATCCAAAAGCTTTCACTTTGGTGTTGAAATTGTCCCAAAAAGAGATAAATATAATCCAATATGATGCAGGAAAACTTTGAAAAAAAGTCAAAAATGTTGATTAATGAACATTGAGGACAAGAAGTATTCCTTTTTCTGAACAGATGACAGGATTTCCCCTCCAGAGACAGATCAGACCACCGTAGCCCCCCCTTCAAGTTTATACCAATGATTTCTTCTTCTTGATTTGTTGTTGTCTTTTGATGGTGCCCCTCTGGGTCTATGCATGTGCGGCCCCCCTAAACCGCTGTATCCATGGTTGGAGGACACAGAGACTGGCCAAAGTCGAGAGTTTGGAGCCGTAATCCCTCCAGGAGAGTCTCTAGGATCCTATTAATGTCCAAGGGCCAATGGGAAAGCAGGCCAGTGTCTGATCAGCAAAGTTGTTCTGATAGGCATATAGTCTGGGCGGGTCCATGTAGGAGAAGATTGGACTATGATGACAGGTGGACTTACCTGGGTCCCATCAGCATAGGCCTCATGGATGTCTCAGAGACACAACCTGATAGGAAGTTTGAAACAGGAACTGAGAGACAAAAAGTTGGTCTGCATAACTTATTATTTTTATTATGACATGATGAAGATAGTAAGAGCACAAATGGACAGAGTAATTATTGGTGAACAAGTAAAAAACAAAAACTAGATTAACAAAGTGAAAAAAAACCCCAACATAAAACACAAAAGCCAAACAAAACCTACAATAAATAACAAAGCGCAAACTTAAAATTAAGATTTGTTTAATTTTTTTTTTTTTGCCCAGTATTAGTGTTTAGGTTAAAATTGCAGTACAATATGGGACTCTTCATGAGATGTGGAAAATTAAAACGAATTCAGTTTTTTGAATGTGCCACAAAAACAAACAAAATAATCCTACTTTAGTGGCTAGACATAAAACCAATTTCAAAAAAACATGAAAACTTCTAACAAAATGTAATGACATCATTTGCATATTTAAAAAGGAATGGGAGGAAGTGTAAACTCCTCTTATTCCACTCCTTTTCCACACAACCGTCAGCCATTTATTTATCTTCCAACCAACAAAAGACTGTAAAAAAAACCATACACACATATACACACACACGCAGGCATGCACACACACTCCTCTATAGACATACAAGAAAATTAATAAATACAAACATCCTTGAAGGTAACACAAAATGAATAAACAACAAAATAAATACTCAAATAAAGTGAACGAAAAAACATCAATAACCAAAAAACAAGTAAACAGACAAACACATACACACACACACATACAGTAAAAATCTGGTTTTATTCAGATACATTCTACATTTTTATAGTGTGTATAAACTTTATTACCTCTTTAAATTTTACTCATGTTCAGACATTCTTTAATCTACACCTTCAGTCTGTTCCATAATCAATTGTTGTTAATCTAACTAAAACCTAAACTAAATTAGTCTAGTCTAAATTATATTAGTCAGTTCTTAAAAAATAAAAGCCAAAATTAAAATACAAAAAAAAAAATGGAAATCAAACTAATAAAAAAATCTAAATCATAATAACTCCAGAGAAAGAAAAACATCCAGGGTTTGACCTCAAACATGCGCTACCATTCAAGCAGATGTTTTCTCTGTTATACACACTAAATCTACTTTTCACCTACGTTCACACCTCGGTTTAAGATGAACATAACTGACTCATTGTTTGCATTTGAGATTAAGGGTAAAATAGCCTGTTTTCACAGAGCTTTACCTTCATCACCGTATGATTATTGCTGACTAATAATCTCACACATTACTGCAAATCATTCACGTTGGATTGTTCTTTACATGAAATGAATCTTTGATGGTTATTTTTATTGTTGCAGCTTAGATATTTACTAATTAATGCATGTGTTTGTGTGTAGGAGTTTGTGCCCATCGTTAATTATATAAAGTGAAAGTAACACAGTAATATGAGAGATATTCTTGCAGAGGATTATAAATACAATGCAGTAGTGAGGGAGGTTGGTGGGGTAGGTTCAATAGGATTAAACTGGTATAATGAGTAGGTATGACAGCTTGAGTCACAGCTAAAGATAGGATGAGGCCAGTCTCACTTATTAATTCTTGCAACACCGCTGATGAACATCATTTTACCCACATTGCTCAAAATTGTCCTTTGTTCATGCCTTTTCTATTACATCATTCTGTAGTCACCAAGCAGGGCTTTAAATAATAAGATGGCTTGAGAAGTTTCCATTAGAATGACACAAGGATTAAAGCTGTTCGCTTGTGAAATTGGTTTTGACTATTCAGTAACCCCAGAAGATCATTCTTACTGATTTTAAGATCCTGCAGCATGTCACATTTCTCACAGTCTGGACAAATATTACATTTTGGATAGTGTCTGTAACACATCAAGTATTTGGAATCTCTCAACAGTTTACAATTTAGCAATTCAACTTTACTTTATCAATAAATCAGGGATTTCAAACTCATTTTAATTTTAGGAGCCACATTCAGCCCATGGTGATCTCAAGTGGACCGAACCATAAAAACCGAACCTAATATAAAAACATGCAAATAATGTCAACTCCAACATTTTCTCTTCATTTTATTGCCCAATAGTAAAATTGCTTGATGAAAAATGTTTATATTCACAAACTACTGAGGAAAAATAAGTGCAATTTTAACAATATTGTATTTCAGCTTCTCTTTATGTTCTTTATCACCGTGGATCTACAAATACACAAAACATCTAACAACAGGCTGAATATCTATAAAACTATACTTACATTTCTTAGTAAATTTCATATTTGTTCAGGTTATTTATATTTTTGTCAAAAGATAATCTGTAAATGGAAATATTTAATAATATAATTACACTGTTTAACATTAAAATAAAGTGAAAATGTTGTCAATATTTGTAGGTTATTATGATAGTATTTTACTGGACTGTCCCACTTGAGATTGAATTGAGCTGAACTAAAATGATTGTTAATATCTTCAGTATAATTTTAGCATTTCACAAATTCATCCCATGGGCTGGACTGGACCCTTTGGTAAGCTTGTTTTGGCCTGTGGGCCATATGTGTGACACCTGTGTTGTAGAGGAACCATATTCTCTCTGTTATCTGCTGAACATCAGCTGTGCTGTGCAGAAATTGAAATGCATTTTCTTATTTACATGTTTAAAATGACATATTTAATACATCATGGAACATAAGTTGTTGAACCACTATAAGCACTACTGTACTGTGCACTCTCTGAATTTGTAGATTTTAATGCTTTGACAAGAGCAAAACTACGTGTTTATTAACTAACTAAAATTAAACTACATGTACCACAACCTTCAGACAATATTCATGTAACTCATATAACCTGAAATAAATGAATTACTTTAACATCATTTACATTTTATCATATTTTTATTTTATTTAGACATCCATTCACATACATTCATCTTAATATAATACATATACACAATTACAAGTTTGTATCCCCTAAATGTACATTTATAAATCAGTATGTGTGGTTCTGTCTACTGTGTGAACTTTCACATTATCTATCTAGGGAGGGTAACTAAACATCATGAGTCTTCACAGTGTTATATATAAATAGATTGAGTTATTAAATATTTACACAAAAAATATGGATGTTCCAAATAACTAATTTTAATTATACTAACTGCTGTTATCTTAACACAGTCTACATTAATATGAATTAACACTGACACAAAGAAGAAAGTCATCTAGTCATTTTTCATTTTCCGACTGTAATTCTTGCAGGGCACTCACTTTTCACAATTTTACAGTACAAACAAAAATACAGGGACAGGGAAGGCAGGGAAACTTAACTTCTGTCACAGTTACTTTTCTCTCTTACTGACAGAAAAGAGAGTAAAAATGTTTTCATTGATGCTGACATTGGCAGAACAACAGAGTGTCATTATAAGTTGACCTCAGATATAACTGTAACTGTGGTATATGGTAAATGGGAAAAGGGGGTAAATGTACTTTGTACATGTACACAAAAAACGTTTAATTCTTCAGGGTCTGCACAGCAAACATCATAAAAGGAGAAGGCTACAGTTGCATTATGTGTAATATAATACTATGAACTTATTTTAGCTCCTGTTGAGCAGATGCCTTTGCTGTCTGCTGACCATACTATACTAAAACTGTATTGTATTTATAATTAGTCAGTTAGAGCTGTTGATCACTTTGAACCCAAGAGCTTATGTAATATAAAAGGGCATTGTTGTGCTGTATAGACAGTAAAAAAGACGTTTTAAAGGTGATTTTTTATCAAATATGTCATGTTGACACATTTATGACCATAGAAAATGGTGGATATTAATTTATCATTTTCCGTTATTCTACCTATGAGCAATCAGAGCACCAGGGCCATTTCTTGCTGCTCATGCTTGTCAGTAGTAACAGTGGTGACCTTAAATGTCATGGTCACCTTAGTCATTTCATGAAATAATCTTACACCATGTTATTTAGAAGAAATGAGACAATAACAGGGAGGAAATAGTAACTGACAAAAAGCTACTAAAATGGAAATACATCACAAAATCAACATTTCATAACCTAGTGTGCTACAGATCTTCTCTCATTACCTGTTAATAGAAAATGTATGTAATTGGTATTTCTCTTATTCAATTATCATAGTTAAATTTGCTTACATATAAAATTATGTACCTCAGATTATCTTTCATGTACAGAATATCATTCTCCACCATGGTTTAAGATACTTATATACTTTTTAAAAATCCTTTTAACATAGGCAACCCAAAACACTGTTTACCAAACTGTTCCATAAGTTGACAGAGTTGGCTAACTGTATAACTATAACTATATAAATCTGTTTACGGATCATAAAAATCACATAAAATTACTGCATTAACTTTAGATTTCTTTTCTTTCAGTGCTTGTCTTTAACAGTAGGAACCTTATATATGAATAATGTTACAAACACTATCAAAATTACAATTTTTGTTGACAAATATATTGAAGACTTCAAATACTACTTTATTTGGCAACCCAAATAAAATCTTTGGGAATGGATGATCTAAAATACATGTTACAGATAACTACATTATTTGTTTATTCGCAGGAAGAAGTTTCCTTCTGATAGAAAAGAGATGAACTAATAAATAAACGAATAACTGGTTAGAGAATATACAATCATCCTGCCCTGCTGATATTTTCAGTCTGCCACTCTGTTTGTTTGTTCTTTTCCACCCACCCACTCCTGCCCTCCTTGCTGCTGCGTCTCTCCACCAGCCTCCTTATGAGTCTGCAGCTGCTGCATGAAATCATTAAGGATCTGCTGGGCTGACATGGAGGTCACATCCACAATGTCCTGCTCCAAAAGCAATGCCTCCACCCCTCCCTTCCTGCCCCAGCTGTCAGCACCCACATGGACCTGCTGCAGGTTTGAAGGTGGGGTATCAGCTAGGTTAGTGACAACAGAGGGCTGCTGTTGGCCTGGAGGATAGAGAGGTTGTGGTCGCACAGCATAACTGGCAGCCATTTTCTTATAGATTGCACTGCTGATGTCAGCTACAGAGAGTGGCGGGCTGTGAGTGGAGTCACGCTGGTCTGAAATATGGCTTTCAATTTCTGTTGTAGGCACCCCCTGTTTAAACGGTGTGAAGGCTGTGACTTGCTGCAGGCCAGCCTCTGGTTTAGATAACCAATCACATGAGGCCTTTTCAACTTGCGGACAGCACGATTGGTTGTCTGTTTTTAGAGAAGCAGTAGAATGGCCGAAGGGAGTGGAGGTCATCAGATACTTCTGTATGGCCTCAGCAGAACTGAAGTGCTTCTCCAATAACTCCTTTATCAAACATGGGACCTAGGGATGACACATCAAAAAGTTCTGTTGTACTACAAATCATTCCAAATATGCTATAATTGCATATTTTGAGCATTATCCTGGCAATTAAATCACAATGACATAGATATGATGGCCGTGGACTAGAAGACACATGTCCATAGACAAACAAAATCCCATTCTAAAATGTGTTTTATCATCTACTCTTGGTTGTAATCAGGTTTGAATTATGACAATGTGCAGAAAAAGAAAGTTAAAACACAGGTGCAATTTTTTTCAATAAGGTTGTAGTGTTAGAAAGTTAAGTATCAAATATCTTTTTTTTTTTTAAACCCAGTGTAATTAAGGTTTTAAAGGCTTGAACAAAGGTTTTCTCAGTTACTCTACCAACTATATATAAATGAGTGTGCATGAATGTCCAGTAGATGGCAGTGTTCTCACATTAATGTTCTGCAGGGCACCGATGGTCCTGCGTGCGTCCTCCAGTTCTGTGCTCAGTTGGGCCACACGATTCAGCATGTACTTCCTTTCACTGTTCAGACTCTCTGACTGCAAATACACATAGAAACACATAGGTCACATCAAGATTTGCATGAACAGGGTACCAAAAAGAGGTCACCTTTCCATCCATAATTTTACTCACTGCTATGTGCAGGTGTTCCCCCAACAGGTTATTGGCCTGTTTGGTCCCAGTGTGTGTCTCAAGAAGACTACAAAACAAAAAGAAATTAGAAACTTCTGGTTGACCCATTTATGTAAGACCAATACTTTAAAAATAAATAAATAAATAAACTATCTTCAGGACTTTACAGGTTTTTCCCTAGGTTTATGGATGCCTTAAACACTGTGATGGTTTTGTGATTGTTCCTGTTTGACTAAAAACTCTGCATTCTTGCATCATTTTGAACTTATATTAATAAAATTGAGAAAATAGATGAAAGAAACACCATAACAAAAGTAAACCCGCAACTCAATTACAGGAATAATTCATGACTTCCATTTTTAAATAAATTTGAGTTTTTCCAGAAGAAAGCATTGAATAATCAGGTATTTTCTATATTTTCTGACCAAAGTGATACAGAAATATCAGCTGTATCTAAAGCCCTATAATGATAGGGTAGCTGCCTTTAGCTCTATCATTGTGTCATTATATCTGTGCAGGGATTAGCTGCAGTGGTTTGTGAGGCCAAATGGTGTGACAACAAAATGGAGAGGGAATTGACCATCCAGTCCAGCTGGTTAAAGAATGTGTGCCTGTTTGGTGGCAGCAGATGTGTGGTGTTAAATTCAGGGCCTAGGTCACAAGAAGACTCTGTATGTGAGTGTGAAAGGACAGGACAGATGGCCTGAGTGATTCTGTATGTTTGCCAGGACCATTACAACAACAACAGGAAAACACAGTCAACATGTGTCACCTCTGTTGTTCATCCAGTGTGTTCCACTGATCAATTATCCTATAGAAAACATGAGTGAAAGGCTGCTGGATGGATGGACATTTATTGATCATGTGGGGATATGGACGGATGTGGTGCTGACATCATGGGATGTGCATACATCACTGCATTTATACAAAGACACTTTAGGAAAATGCTCCGCAGCAAAGTACTGCACGAGATGTCCTCGTCAGTCTCGTGTATTCTGTGTTATGTATAAATGTAAACATGTGATAGGGTATAGATTGCCTTTGCTTTTTCCTGTTAATGATCCTTAACCTTTTGTATTTGTCTTTGACATGACTGAGCTCGTCCCTGGTCCTCTGTAACTCCACCTCCAGGCTTTCGATGCAAACCACTGTCTGTAGTAGGTTCTGGTGAAGATCTGCATTCTCTTCCTGCAGTGCCCTAAACACATGAAATTATGTTACAAAAATGTTACCTTGGTGTACGAATACAGTGTAAATCTGAAATCAGACCTCCATGGATGCTGTTTGTGTCTTAAAGCATCAGTCAAATTTTTTGTTTTTGTTGTTTTGTCTTTTTTTTTTTTTTTTTTTTTTTAAATCTACTTTTAAGCAGGGTAAGTCAACCATGCACATATTATTATCCACAAACAACTACATAACTCAAGTGTCAGTGTGTAAAGCCTGTGAACAAAAATGTACACTACACTACAAGGATTGTTACTTTAAAGTCAGAGCCATATTTCAATTTGTCTCCTCTCCCATGTGGTATGGGGAAGAAATGGTTGCATAAATGAGTTCTATAATTACTCTTTTTCTTTCCATATCTACACCTCTTTCCATTAAAACAAGACTGGAGGGAGAGAGGGTACTCATTAGTGCAATCGATAGCCCCTGACCCATTGCAAGATTGACTTAGACAGGGACAGAGAGGACATGAGCATGAGACAGGGGTAAATGTAAAAGATGTTGCTAAATGTGAAGGGTGTGGATAAACACTGTGATATGTACTCACTGAAGATGTTCAGTATCATATGATGAGACCTAGAAAAATGACAAGAGAGAAGAAATGCATGATGATGCATATAGATTAGACACTAAATGTAGTCATTATCTGTATCACTGTAATCCTGCACACTGAACAATAAAGTAAATCTGTGCTCCTTTTGTAAATGACACTAAAATATGGGTTGGAGAAGAGCCAAAACAATTTAAAAGCCTTTCTGACTATATACAGCATTCACTGGAAATTAAGTTAAGTTATCCTCAGGGAAATTCATGCTTTGCCAATAATCAGAGAATTGAATTAAATTAAGGATCTGCTTTGGCTGGTATTTAAACCTACGGTGTAATTCTTTGCTAAGTATGATTAAAACTACAGCAGAGTTAAAGCTATTAAGCTGAGTCAATGGTTCTGTTGGGAGACACTGAACAGGTCAAAGACTGAAGCTGATGGAAAACCACACAAAATGATACAGACTTAGAGGACATTACAAATAAGAAATAAGGATAAGGACATGATAGGAATAGAAGTTTAAATTTTCCATATTGTCTTACACAGCAACAGAGAACATTACTGCCAGGCCGACACCATCTTGTGTGCATGTGGGCGTCCATTACTGATTGGTACTGATAGGTGATTAATAGAATAAACTACTGAGTAATGGCAGACCAGATTCTAGAAATAGAATCTATAAAAATTGATCAATACTGTGACGCTAAACTGTAGATGCAATTTTCCCCTTTGGATGTGTTTGTTTGTATGAACATTCTGTGCATATTTGTGTCTGTGCATGTGATATCACTGAGAAAATAAGTGAGACAGAGTAGACTAAACCTCCCACAGTATCCACACAGAAAACCAGCAGTGTTATGTAATGTTGTGTTAAGTGTGAGCCTGAGTTTTACAAGCACAGTGTGAAAGTAGATGTTGTTCAATCCACCTATCCTCATATTTTTTACAGAGCTGCTTGTTGACACTGAAAAATTGCTGTGTCATAAATAGAGAACTTACAGCATCATTAGTGCACTTTTGTTCATAAGTACAACTATTTTATACATATATAGTACTTTTTACTATTTGCTTTACTTACTTTTCAGATTACATTTCACATTCCTTCTTGTCCTATGAGTTATTTTTTCATGTGTTAGGAAGATTCTCATCCATAGTCTTTAAAAAAAAAAAAGTATGCATGCAAAGTAAGACTTCTTACATCATCTCAAAGGACAGTAACACTGCAAATATATCTTATGTGATCCATTACTGTAGATAAAACTACCAAATATACAGTCATGGAAAAAATGATTAGACCGTCAGAAGTCATCAGCAACAATGGTTATGCAATCAAGTACTAACTCCTGTATCATGTGACTAAAAAGGACAGAGAAGAAAACATGGGATGGTTAAAAGCACTGTTTTTGTCTGTACAATGACATAGCAATTGATGTAAGAATTGAAATGATTTGTTTATTATCAAAAAAACATGAAAAATGGATAGATATCAGCTTTGAAATTAAACTATTATGAGCTTCTTCTTTTTTTTATCATTATATTTGTCCAAACAAATGTACCTTTAGTTGTACCAGGCATTAAAATGAACAAGAAATTGAAGAAAACAAGGGGTGGTGTAATAATTTTTTTTCCATGACTGTATGGAAAGTAGTTCCATTGAGCTCAAAACAGCAGCACAAAAATACAACATACACATTAACACACAAGTACTATTAAACACTAACAAGGGCCATTTTACTTCACAGTGACAATTTCTACCTTTGATACTTTTTGTGAAAATACTTACCTACTATTGGTTTACTACACTTTTGAATTCAAAACTTTGACTTGTAGTGGAGTATTTTAAAGATACAACTACTCCAACTCAAATGAAAAAGTCAAATGAATCAAAGTTTCAGATAACATCTACTGCATTGCTGAAGTATGACTCAGCGTGCAATGCGTAGTGTTTGACACATCCCACACAGCCTGTGACTCAGCCAGACTGCCTCTGCAAGAGACCAGCAACACTCCATTTGTTCCCTACGCAGATAGCTTATTCCTTCAGTGCACTGCTAATCTCCTGTGTGCTTTTAATATGTTTTACTTTACATAGAACATGATTCATTTTACACTCCGGATCTATTTCTCAGTCACATGTACCAAATTAGAAGTGATAGTGGTATTAAATAGATTTTCTTCACAGAAATAGTGTCTCAGCGTTTATCATGGATAATGTGTTCATAGTTTTGCTTGATTTGACCGCTTTCTCAAACATTAAATCGATAAATATTGACCTTCCTGATAAAAGTGTCACTCTGGCTTTGTTTAAATATTTCATTTCTTACATCCTGTAGACAGCTGCATATGCAAGAATAGAACATATTTGGTTGTATCATTTATCCATTTAGGTCTTTGAGAGTCCAACTATAAAAGTAAGATCATAAAATGCCTTTAAAACTGTGGATTTTTCTATAATGTCAGATGAGATGCACTGTGAAAGTAAACTCACCCTGTGTTGCTCAGAGTGCGCTGCATGCTGGGAATATCGCCCACTTTGCTCTGAGCTATGACTGGTTTCTGTGGATAGAGTGTCTCTGGTCCTGGATGAATCCGATCTACTGGATGAAGACTCAGATCCGAGGCCTCCTCCTGTAGCCTGGGCTGAGGATAGCACGGAGTTGCCTGTTTCTGTGGACCCAGAGCCCGGGTGCACCTGTTGGGCGTAGTACTGGGTGTGTGAGTGTTGGCTGTGGGAGTGGGTGGGCTGCTGTTTGCGGTGGTTGCGTTGCTTGGGCTGTATGAGTTCAGGGCTGGTGCTGGTTCCATCAGTGAGGTGAGGCCCATATCTTCCGTATCGGTCCTCTGACATGGACTCTCCAGTAGGTGATGGCCTCCTGTCTTTAATGCAGCTTCCATGATGGGTGCTCTGAGAGGGGTGATGAGGTGGGGGGCTACCGTGGTGGTTCCCAGCAGTGTATGAGATCAGTTTGTCAGGATTGGAGTGTTTCCGAGAGCTGCTGTGAGCCACTTTCTCCTGTATTCCATCTGGTTTCAGATGTTGTGCCTTCTCCTCTCCTGAACCCTCTCTGTGTTTCTTGGGTGGCAGCTGAGGTTTGAGTTGTTCAGGTGTTTGGGCTGGAGCAGAGGTCATCCCTACATTTTTATTTTTATTCACACCCAAAATGTTAAGATCTGATGGACTTATAACCTGTTTTGTTATCTCATCCAGGAAGGCTGAAAACTTCAGCTTTCCTTGAACAACATTTTCTCTGGCTCGTTCTATCTCAGCTGAAGTTACCTCTTTTCTCTTCTGTCCAGTGAGATTTTGTCCTGCAGAAACTCTAGGTGACAGCACCTCCATCGACTTAGCCTTACGGATGTCTGGGTGGGGCTCCTTGTTCTTGAGGATCCCTTTGCTGGGAAGCTGGCTGGAGGACACTGCTCGTTTAGGGCCTTTGGAAACACCTAGTAGAATGTCCTGCTCACTAAAAGCCAGACTTTGGTTCAAACTAACAGTTTTATTCAGTGGCCCATAGTTACTGTTAGTTGCCCTGGGTTTTTCCCTAGGTCCACTGTCGCCACCCTGGAGAAAACCTTCATCACTTCGACTATGACCTCGGTCAAGAGAAGATAAATTATGTTTTTCATTCTTTGAACTCCCAATTAATTCACTACAAATACTGCCGCTGCTTCCATGTTTAATGGTGGCAAAGACAATGGGGTCGGTGTTGTCATCCAGGTGAAAACCTCTGCGCACATCTGGGATATTGGAGCAAGACAAAGAATGCTGTGGTCGCTCAGCGTGACGGAGCAAGAAGGGGTCATTTGCACTTGACTCTGTGTACCAGGATGAAGAAGACAACGACGAAGAAGAGGAAGAAGAGAGGGAAGAGGATGAAGCCTTAGAGAAAGTGACCGGTGCATGTGTGTTATCATAAAGTATCTCATCTTCTTCACTAAGGTGACAATGCTGCTTTGGGCGATGATGGTGCGTGTTGTGGTTTAGTTTATCATTGTGATAGTGGCTGTGCTGATCATGGCGTGGACGACCATGACTTTCATCAGTATTTCTGTCAGACTCATCAAACACTGAGTATCTACAACAAAGTGAAAAACAGTGATAGACAAAGGAATATATTCAACCACTTCAATGCACGCACAAGGGTTTTAATAAATTACAGTAACTGGATATGAGAAACAAATTGTAGATAACTTCATTACTATATAATTGAATGGAAAAATCAACTTTAAATCTTGAAGACTGAAATGATAGCTCTTACCTGTGAGATTGTTGGTCCTGTGGATGATGGTGGTGGTGGTGGCGGTGGTGATGCTTTGGTCTTTTGATTTTGTTAGGGTCAGAAGGGTTGTGAACAGGCTTGAAAAACTTCTCCATCACCTGTCTTTTATCTGAGAGTAGGCTAACAATGCTGTCCTGATGTGGTTAAAAATATAAGAGGGGATACTGATGATCTGTCTTGGTTTTCAGCCACTTTCCTCTTCTTGGCACTTCTATTGTGTATCCAACAATCTGTTTCTCTGTAAACTTAGAGCTTATCAATATCTGCAGACTTATTCACATTTGAGGGCCATTTTGACCCAAAATGACTAAATAATAACTCAAAATAAATCTACATTAAAAAATAATCTACACTAAAAAAAAAAAAGATCAAAATCCTTAAAAAGATTTCTTACAACAGTGCAGACAACACCGAAAACTTGTGGATTCATGAAAGTGTCCCGTTGGATGGTTTGTGCATGCAGCCATAATAGTAAGCATGTCTCCCTCTGTGTCTGTCTGCAGAATAATGCAGTAACAGCTTCTGAACAGGAATGTATTAAGTCCTGGATGAATGGCTGTTTTCGTATCACGCCTGATGTAACAACTGAGTGCTCATTGACTGAGCTGAGAGATCAAGACCTTTGTCCTTAAACATCAGACAATCGAACAAAACCACATGGAACAGGATCTATAACAAAGTTAATGAAACCTAGATGGAATTCACTGAGGTGGGGTTTTCCCACATGAGTGTGGCAATGTTATACATTGAAACCTCACAAACCAACATAGTTGACACATTGACTGTAAGAATTTGCCTGCTGCTACTGAAGCCTATGTAATGGATGTGAATGAATATGAAAATTAATATAAATATGTGTGACAGAGTGAGTTAGAATAGTCTACAGGAGTGGAAAAAAGTTTCCAGACGTTCTTAAAATATAACACAATCTAAAATACAATTAAATATTTGTGGAAAAAACTTTGTTGTGTTTCAAAGGGTTTGGCTGAATCAGATAGGCAAACAAAAGTGAAAAAACATTAATAAATCATCACATAATTGTTGGTGTGTCATTAGTATGCAGTAGAACTCTAATCCTGTCTGGCATGTTCTTTCACTGGGAAAAAAAAAACTGCACTTGGAGACTAAAGAGTGATTCTTAATTCAATACATTGCAAAAGCATGGGATATCCAAAAAATTTAAAGTCATTACTTATCAGAACCCCTATAGCTGACGTAGGTTTTCTGCAAGCTCCCACACCCCAGTAGAAACCACACAACTAATAAGATACGACAAGTGACTCAATGGCAGGGCTGCTCCTCTCAGACAGAATAGCACCCATGTTTTGATCATTGTAAAGAATAAAGAGCTTATCTGGTTTGATTAGTATGTGAAAGGTGTATTTTCTATATGTGAGTGGCAGTGACTATATCCTTTCTAATGCACAGATCAATGCATTGAACTTGGGTGGAGCAGAAACAGAAACCCAGAGGGCAACATCCCACACCCAGATGTGATCAATCCAGCACTGTATTGAGAACTGTTGCATAATGGAGTTTGCCCAAACATGTCCAATACACATAATCAATGTTTCGAAAAAACACAAGCCCTGCAGATGAAAACATAGGAGACGTGACAGAGAGCATGTTATTTCACTTCTCCCTCTGCTGATGAACAAAGGGAACTACCACTTTGGCACCCACTCTTGGTAATTTTCCACAGTCACAGTTCCAACACCACTAAGCTCTAGACTTTTCTGGAAATATCATGTACTTTCTCGGATCAATACCATACTCGTGATGCTATTCTCCTGTTTATCCCAGATACATTAAATGCGGATTGTTTTAAGAAAACTACCTAAGCTACTACAATAATTCTGAAATACAGCAAAATCGTCGTTTAAAGGTGACGTTTTATTAATCCTGTATACGACGGACTACTTGAACTGGGCCATTAAAGTTAAAAAGGAGATGAGTTGGCTGTTTTCTTTTGTTAGTCGATCACAAACAGCATATCATTGCAGTAAATAGAAAGTAGATCCGGCAAGTCAAACGCCACACATTCTGGTTTGATCTGGTTTGTGAGACCTTCTTGCACACAGCAAAGATCAATCCGCGCACTGCAGCATTCTTTACGTGACGTAGACTGTAATGACTACAGGCTGTTGTTAGTTGACATTAGGCTTTATATGTTTCCCTGCTTATTTAACGATATGAGTATAAACCAAATAATAGTTTCTACTTATGCTGTAACAATAATACCTCTGGTCAACTGTCACATGGTTAACACTTCTGAGTATAGTACAGTATGTAACAGTATCTTATCGTTTATCATGAAATAGATTGTCCCTTTGTTAATTGTTAGTATCAAATTAGATTTTTATATTACCATTCAACAATTGTAAACTGATATGCATTGTTCACATAGCCCTATTTTTCTCGTCGGAAGAATACAGTGTCTCTGTCTTAACCTAATCACCAGAACATAAGTACCGACAGAGACGCCATTTCAATTCACACTGCATTGACGCGATTTCGGCGGTAGATGAGACTTCGCAGGTTATATCGACCTTGTTTTCTGTTTTTATTTATACTGGGTTTTGATTCTTAACTCTGAAGAATTGTAGATCAACATTATCTACCGTTATATCCGTCGGTTTAATACATTTTGTATATTTCTTAGCTCGGTTTGTTTCAAGCTCATTTAGATATAACCATATGTTGAAGGCAATGTATTAGATGAACGTTGTAGGAAGGCCACTATTTTATTGATCGTTGTTAAGTGACGATGTTTTTGTTGAGAATTTTTTTTAAATATACAAATTGTCGAAAGCAATTGTTTTGGCCGTATAAAGGATAGGCCAAGTGAGTTATACATTTACGAAGTACCTTTCGTCGCAGAACTGTTTATATAACAGTCCTAGTTAGGCTGGCAGTAACTAAAATTAGTGTCATGAATATAAAACGTGGAATATCGATTTCATTCTCCGTTAAAACAGTTGTTTTGTATGTTGTGCGTAACGGAAGTTGGCTCTATATGGGAGCTGTGACGTAGTAGCCTGCAAATGTCGGCTATTGGTCGATTTGAACGATGCGTTTACGTACGTATCTATTCTCCACTCGAACGTCCGTTAAAAAAAAAAAAAAACTTACTCGGAAATAATTGCCAAACAATGTAACAAGACCGCAAGTATGTTTTATTTGAAGTGATTATTATGCAGACAGAGCTACTTGCTGGCAAATTTCGTTTTAACAAGATTTTTATTTCGAACAACTAAGGTTGTGATTCTGAAGGGCGTTGACTGACTTTACGCTGAAACAATAGTCTCGTATTTTGATCTGCTGCTATCTATTTAAACGATCAGAATGAGATTCATTGTTTGTCTGTAAAGATCAGAATGAATTCAAATTATATACGCAATTTAAGCATTCTGTCGCTTTAAGAAATGTCCTCAATATCCTAAGGCTTTAAATGGACAAGGCAATTGCGTGACACAGCAACTTGATTCGTTTACTTTAAATAGATGTTGCATCATATCAAGGTATCACGTTAAGTTATTACCTAATAGATGATTGTGAAGACAAAAGCTGAACGCGTTATCTAAAGTTGTCTCAAGACAAAATTATTTTCTATTATTCGCAATACGTCAGCCAGCACGGCACTTCCTAAAAAGTAGCCCAGAGCCCAATGTAGGAAAGGAAATTATCTTATTTTGTACCAGTATACGAAGTGGTATTGAATGTATCATTTTGAGGCTATATAGTTGGGCCTAGTGAGGACTTGATTTAAAGAAATTAAAAAAAAAAAAAAAATGCTACTGCGTAATTATTTAATACTCCTTCTGTGAAGGATGTTAGCTTGCGTTTGCAAACCAAAGAACACAAGACAATCAATATTTTGTGGATTTACAAAATGGCCAATGTTTTGTTGATTTACAAAATGGCTGACGGGGAGGTTGTCCTCTGTCTTTCTTTTTTTGGGGGGGGCATATTCCTTGAAATGCACAGCACTTTAACTTTTCAAGTTTAACTTGAGTAATGCACTTTTTAAAAATATTTTTTTAAATCATCGCACATCATCTTAGAGATGTAAAAGTTACAAGATGCAATACCAGCAAGGGAAAACTGCTGCTTTTAAAATGGCATGGAAGAAAAAATCTAGAGCCTTGTTTTTAGGCTTGATTGAGCTTTCTTCATGGACTTGATTTCAGTTCTCAGTTTTTTTTATTATTTTTTTTTTTTAATTGTAGTGAAGAACAGAAGATTATTTTTTTTCTTGGGGGGGAATGGACTGAGTTATGGGGCAAAATGGACTTAGTTATTATGAGGAGGAATGGACTTAGTTATTAGAAGATCGCAGGACCAGGATGGAGCCAGGCCGTGGGACCCGGGAGGACCAGAAAAGGAGCCAGGCAGGACAGGACCAGAGGGCATGGGAGGACCACAGTGGAGCCAGGCAGGACAGGACCAGAGGGCATACAGGGAGGAGCAGAGGGGTCCCGACAGAGCAGAAAGCAGCAGGAGCAGTCCACGAGGGTACACCAGAGGGAGCCAGAGGCACAGGGCAATGTAGCAGCCAGAGTTCATCGCTGATGCAGTTGCAGCATTCCCAGAGCCAGCCAGCCAGCCAGAGATGAGGGTGGGACAGGGCGCACAAGTATCTTCTAGCTTCACAAGTTTAAAGCCAGGCTGTGGTTTGTATGTTGGGTAGAGGTATCTGTATACTTTTAGGTATTTAGTCATATTTATCCACTTTATAGAACTGTTGAAGAACACAATTTCTCGCACAGCTCTCTCTTCCTTTTTCCAGGCAATCCGTGTAAATCGTATTGTACTGCACCCTCCTGTAATGCGCTGACATGAATGTGGGTGGTGTCTGCTGTGGTGAATGCCTTGGTAGTGTGATGGCAAGAGGAACATCTGTATTGGACGTCTACCCCCTGCGATCAGAAGTAGTTCCCCCAGCCGAAGGGAGTCTGACGCAAAGGCAGTCTGTTGTTGTTCAGTAGAGCTTCCCCAGAGAAGTTTTCAGCATTGGAATGTGAGTGGATGGTCTCCTGTGCAGCCAGTAGGAGCAAGGAGCGTGTATGCAAGACCCTTCAGTGCTTCCAGCAGCGCCTCATTGGTACAGATGAGCTACATCTACCGCTTAATGTGGAGCAGTGAGTTTATGCATGAAATGTACATGTGGGTGTAACTATCCTGTACATTCACTGATAGCCTGTGTATAAGTTTATATATTTTTTACATATATTATTGAATTGTACAGAAATGGCAGCTTATCCTCGTAAAGATTTGTGGTCTAAGGGGGGAGGGTTGGGGGATTCTTAAAACGTGTTTCGAGTTCTTCTTTTCACAGGCCTGACCCCCTAAAGCTGATCATCGAAAGAACCCCTTGGTCATAGCTGTGTGGTACACATTGAACTCTTCTTATTTACTGTAGTGCAGTGGATTGGGATCATGTGCCTCTACTGAGATATGAAAGTATAGGAAGGTATTTAACATTATTAAACAAATCCATTAGATTCAATATACATTCTGTTTAAACCGTATTGTATATGGGGTTGTTTTGAAAATATTATGGGTTTTGGGAGGGGCGGGGTTGTGGCCGTTAATCAGTTTCTCCCTAGACTTTTCAGCTCCCTGTTACCGAACGCAAAATGGCTTGATTAGGAAACTTCCCGGTGCACCCACCAATCATCAAGTGGACACTTTGCCTCGCAAGGATAGCAACTTCAAAATCAAAGTAGTCATCCTGATGTAGCAAGAAGCTCTGTCTTTCCTCGCCGTCTGTGGTAACACTTCTTTTTACTAGAAGTCATTGTAATTCTGTACAGGCTATGTGTTACTTTGTGGGGTTTGGGAGGGGGATGTGTATTTGACTCTTGCAGATTAAGTTATATGGCCCCGCTCTTCAAACACTTATCAACATTCAAGTCCACGTCTACAGTCCATAAGGAAGGAGTCCTTCACATTCAGGCTTCTGCGGTATTTAAATGCTTCTTCTGGGAAATAGATTGTCTGTAATGAACTTAAACTTAGTCATCCAGTTGGCTTTTCTAAGGCAGTTTCTGTTATTACTGTAATGCCAGTAATTATTTTGTAGTTCTTTTACTGCTTCATTGTTGTTTTTTGGGGAGGGGTTTTGTGGGAGAGAGGCTTGTTTCCTTTGCATTTTTCAGTGTGCTGTGTCCTGTGCGCTTTCCAATACCCCCAAGACCATCAGGAACTCTTCTAACTCATTGTATGTACAAGTTTCCTTGCGCATCGACCATCACGTAAGGTCACTAAATGTGTTTACATTTCTCTTAACATTCATTGTCTGGCAGAAAGCCTCCATTGCAATTCCTTTGCAATTAGTTACTATGCTTTGTATTGACAATACAATGAGTGAACTATCTGTAAAGGATTTTCTCTATTGCATAATAAATGCATAGCTTGTTGTGATTGAATAGTTTTGGTATGCATTTGTTCTTTTTTGGGGGCTTGTGTGGGGGAGCTTTTCTTGTGCTTTTTCAGGTATGACTAAAGCTTGGAGCTTTGTAGAGCACGGATGTGACCTGGGCTCGAATGACAGTCTTTTCAAAGTGGAAGTGAAGGCAGATAAGTTGAATCCATCAAATATTGATGTTGGAAATCAGACAATTCTCAACCCCAAAGGGGTCACTTATCTTGAATGGGCTAAAGTGCCCTGATTGATCTTGAAAGCAACTTTGTAAACTTGACCCTAGAAGTAGTCCTGCTGTGCTTACTCACAAGCGTCTTGTTATAACTGGAAGATTTGATGGACCTTCATTGATTGTGATATCTGCAGTAAAGCATTTGGGTAAGGATAACAATAGTCAGTTCTATGATACTGTGAGGGTGGGCATAGGGGTGTTTCTTGTCTTCCTCTTTGATCTTACAGAACAGTCCAAAGGAAGAATGCATTCTCCTACCTAGGACAACAGGAATCATCCTACCTTTGAAATCAACCAACATGCTGTTGGGAGTCAGGTTGTCTTTGTATGCGCGAATTGGAACACGTAGTCCTCAGTTACTAGCCATTATGCAACTGTATAAGTGGCAGGCCATTAATTTATCTTGCAGTCGCGCAACTGTGCGATAATTCCAAATTTTAGTGACTGAGGAAAACTGTGCATTGCACAGCTTGAATTTGTTCTAAAATGCAACGCAAATGTGTTGCTCTAGTTGTGTATTGGTTTTGGTGGGCGTATCCCTGCACTTCTCTTTACAGAAATCAGTGTGCAAGACTGGTTCAACCCTGAATGAAGTCCTGTAACCTGGAACACGTAGTAAGATGATGGCAAATTTGTCATAATAAACTTCTGCAATGTTGTAGTTGACAAAATGACATCTTGGAACTGGCTTTATGTTAACCTCAAGTCATTTGTAACAACAATGCTTTACTATATTCCTCTTTGGCCATGGGGCCCTATTGCTTTGCATCTTAACTGTAAGATGAGTAGAACCCAAATCTTCCAAGTATTGTGTGGTGGGTGTGTTGTGTAGATCACTCTTTGTTTCAGATCATTCGCGTCTGTCCACTCCGATCTCGCCTGCCTCTGAATGCAAAGCCATCTGTGGAAGCTGTCAGCGAATTTGAGTGTCGCCCCTGAATGAAGTTCCAACCCTCTGTGCGCTTGAGCTTAAATCTGAACCCCCGACGTCCTTCGCAGAAGCCCCGCTCTGTGTTTGTGTGTGCCTTTTTTTCCCCCCTTTGGTTTCTCAGGTCAAATTGCCTAAAATTGTTTATTTGGCGTCTGGGATCACCTAACCTGTGATGGAACACTGAGAATCCAGTCACATTAAGATCAAGAGCTGCAAGCTTGTCTCGCTAATACTGCATCACTTCAGTCTCATGGGTGCTAAGTTAAGTAATTTCGGTTCACTTGATTTTTTTCCTTAACATACCATGGCTTAAATGTGTAACTCAACATTGTTGCATGCACATCGGCTCTGCATAACATTTATACGTAAAACACGGCATAATGTTCATGAAGTCGTTGTCAAACATTGCAGTAGATTTGGTCAGGGGTTTTGGGGGGGCAAAACTCTTCTCTCTTCTTTCAGATTTCTTGCTCAGCTTAACTTGCTACTACTGAGCCAGGCGACTTTAATCCTCTACAGGGAGTCACAGGATGACTTGGTAGAACCAGCCTCTAGGGTAAAACTTTATATACTTTGAAGAATTCAGCTGATAAATGCTGCTACGCTCGTGGTAAACGACAACCATCTTATTTCTGACATTGGTGTAACTGTCGGGTTTGATGTGGGAGGGGGCAGGGGGGGCTTAAATTGTTCTGTCTTTTTTTTCCATTACAGCCGGTTACTGTTCATTGGACCTGAGAGTCCGGCCGAATTACATTCTTGAGGAAAAGGCGTTGATTATCACCAGGGATGCTGGTATCGTGGTTTTAATATGGATCTCTTGGAGGCGTCATGCACCAGTGTAGTGTCGTGGGGAATGGGGAAACCCGTTGTCTCTTTTTTTTCTAGTTTCAGCCTCGTGACCAAGTGAAATCCCCGTGTCGTGACAAGATAATATAGCAGCCAGGCGTTCAGGGGTTTTCTTTTCCTGGGAGAACAAACCAACTCTGGTTTTGTTCCTCCAGGTTTTGCTTTTGCCCAGTTTCATACAGCAACAACAAAAAGCAAAAGACTCCGGTTGTGGCACTCCTGACTTAGTCAGGACAGGGTTCAATTCCCTGCGGTGTCTTGCTTTTTAACGCTGTTTGGGACTCAAATTATATATTAGGTCTTTTAAACTTGGTAATATTAGCTTTGAACTCATTAACCATAGGTTCTCTGCATTAATGTGAAATATCTACACAGAAAGTTCTATGAAAGGAGGTGACTGCTGTTTAAAGAAGTGTTGACAAATATCTAATTTCCGACATTTGTAAATAAAGAAATGTATAACTTGACTGTTGTATTGTTTTGTTTCTTGCGTGTGTAAGATGCTGGCCTACCAGCAAATACAATTTTCTAAAATGACTGTGTGGCAACAGTGGCAGCTGGTAAAGAAGCACAAAGGTGCAAAAAATTCAGATTCACTACTTGTCCACAGGGGGAAAGGGGTGCAGGTCTTTTTGAAGCATGATGGTACACACCTAGCCTGCAAATTTCAGACCAGACTTGGTGCACTGATATACAAGACATATGTAGATAAATACAAATTTAAATTAAAAATGTATATATTAATGGCATTTCATTTTGCATGAGCAAACTCTTTCAAGAAAGAAGGGAATATATATGCATTTAATGTTTGTTAAGCAGCTTTGACAAAACTTGGGAACAACTGTTCCATCTTGGTGTAGATCTCATGATCTTGGAATTAATATAATTGTATACATATTTAGAAACATCTAAATTATAGAAGTGCATGTTAGGTTTCTAGCCAGTTCCTTATTGAACCTTAAAGTTAAGATTTTATTTTCACATGACAGATTTGACACATGATTGAAATCCAACCTCAATGTCTTGATAAGATGAATCGCTTCATTGGTTTGTCCCACTGTATCTTGGAAGGTAGCGTTTCAGAGTATGGCACATGTCATTTGTGATGGAGGTCTTAGGATCTTGAAATTAAAATAATTTATTTTATACATATTTAGAATATCCTCTCTGTCACACTCCCCCTGATGCTGTTATTGGGTGTTTGTTCTAGGCTGAGAAACCCTGTTCTAAACTAATTAATGTAAAAAATTTATTTGATGGATGTCTTTAAAATGTGCTATATGAATGAACCATCACAATCACTAACATTTTTGGCAGAGAGGCGTACAGAGACTGCCCCTAGCCACCTTCACCAAACCAGATATTTACGAGCTGGAGGAGGTGAACCGCCTGAATGTGAAACACCTGGAAACAGTTGCTCAAGAAAAACTAAATAAAATATATACTAAATGTACTAAATTATATACATATATATATATACACACACACAGAGAGAGAGAGAGAGAGAAGTCAATTTATTTTAATAAGAGTTGAGACATTCCACTCTGCAAATCAGTTGGTGCTGTACTGTTAGCAATTGATTTGTTGTTTTGCTTTAGTGGTGAGGTCATCCACTATTTATTTACAGCTTTGGAAATAATTACTGGATTGTCATCGTTTTGGTAAATTAGATAAAGGTCAACATTAGTCATAAATGTGATATGCAAAACTTAGGGTTTTTTAATGCAAATGTAAGGGCAAAAAACCTGGCAAAAGTCACATGAAATGTTTGCTTTGGAAATGACAAGCATATTCTTAATAACAACGAAAACTTGTAAATTAAGAATATTTGGTGTGCTCAATCTAAGCGAAATATATAGTGAGGGGCTGTTGAATATCTACAAAAAAAACTACAGGCGGTTTAATAATAAATTCCAAAATTATAAACTATATTCCATATATCAACTAGTGACAAAACTTTATCAATTTAAACGTTATTTATCCATGTTTAGATGTGATCCTTTGATACTGAGATAAGTGTCCATTGAGTTCTACAACATTGTCCCTTCAAATGAAACATTATTTCTACGGGATACGTGCATATTTGGAAGGTTTTTAAACACAAAACCCATTGCGGAACCAATGATCTGGCGTAAAGTTTCCGCAGAGTCGTTTTACATTCGTACCAGTTGTATGCTAGTTATCTAGCAATCAGTATAGTTTTCTTGTAGCTGTGTGTGGTTGATGTGGTTTAGAGGAAAGAGGAGATGTGGTCCTTTTTCGCCAGGGATCCTGTCAAAGACTTTGCTTATGAAATTCTCCCAGACTCACAAGAAAAGTCTGGAATATGGACTCTTCATCGGGGGAAACGAAAGGTAAAAACCGCTGTGCAGCCTCGGTTAGCGTAGTTCGTTTCTTTACGGAGGCCCGTGGCTAGTTAGCCGGCTAACGTAGCGGTACTTAAAGCTTTGGTAGACGGTGTTGTATTGTACTAAATCAACCATGTCAGTTCAATATCTGTCCATACCACGGGTGTTACGTCACTGTAAATCTATATACGAACCTCATCATCTATGTAAAGTCTTGTTAATCTTCGCTATGGATGTGAGCTCGTGCTTTGTTTACTCCAGGAGACAGACACGTATTTCTCGCCACGTCACCTCGTTTTATCAGACTTATGAACTGTAACTGGCATAGTTTTCTGGCTCATGACGTATAACATTGAAAAGGTTTTGTCACAAAATATTGACATTGCACTTGAAATCCAAGTATCTTTGTTATCATCGATCAACGTGAGTGTAGGGCCACATAATGACATCCATCTACCCGTTTCCTGTTTTCCTCCTTGTAGATGAAGTCATTTACATTCATTGCTATTTGTGACACGATTTGATCCTTTAATCGTGCTGATCTACAACATTTAACTCTCTGATTGCTAACTTTCATCCTCCCTGTTTCCTCAGACCAGTGGAGAACCAGTGTCTGTGTTTGTGTACGAGGTGGCTCAGGGTACAGAGCAGCAGACCCAGCTAGCAAAGGCAGCCTTCAAACGCATGAAGACCCTGCGCCACCCCAACATCCTAGCCTATGTTGATGGATTGGAGGTATGCATCTGTGTGTGTATGTGTTATGTTCTAATCACTGTCTTTGTGCCATAATGCACTACCTACTTCCCCTTATACAAATGTCATCCTGGAGACTTGTCAGTACTAGTGTGATATAAATGGTGTCTTATCCCATCATCTGCTCTTTTCTACACTTTTGCATTCAGATAGAGGTGAGTGTTATGCTACAACTGTTGGTCTTTAAGATCTATAGTAATTGTAGTGAGTAGTTCAGTCAATCTGGTAATACAATTAGATTCTTACAGTCTTTCCTATGTATCCTGTGCTATCCCATGAACATAAAATACCCGAGTTGAGTTATTCAGTATTGTTTGTGTATTTACATCTTTCCCTAGGATTATCAAATGACTGAACAAAAAGCCTGACTTCTCAAGAGAAAATAGACAGTTTGTTGCATTTCCATCCAGCTGGTTATTTTTGTATTTTCAATACTCAATTTGAGAAAACCATCATCATCAGTATTTGAAAACTTGGTATATTATTTTTATCCAGTATTTTGTAATATACTGTTATCCCTTTATGTGACCAGTTTTTAAAACTTGAATCAGTTTGATTAGGTATAAACTCTGAGTTAAAGTCAGCCCAATGAAGCACGTGTGTCTGGCTGCTCAAATTTAGTTCCTTCACAATTTCAAACCATGTATAAAAGAGACCAACAGACTTAATTCCTTTTGACAAGCTGTTGTAAGTTTTTGATGGTAGTCTGTTATTTTATCAAAACCTTCTAACAGGTGAAGTGTTCAGTCAGAATGCATTCATACATTTGGATAGAAACCTCATTTATTTGCATTCTCATCACTTTGGTCTTCATTTCCTAGCTTCTTAACTTAGTGTGACAGTAGCGTTATCACGTTAAACTAAATGTCAGTCAGGTTTGTTTATAAACTTAACATGAACATAAGCAAATGACATGTAGATACTGTGCCATTACACACATAAGAAATATGTCAGCACAGTATGTTGTGATAATTGATAAATGTCATTTCCAGTTTGCTCCTCTGTTGAGTACTTTTACTGTCATCAATAATCGTTATTGCTTGGGGTTATTCCACAGACAGAGAAAAGCTTGTACCTGGTTACGGAGCAGGTGACACCCCTCGCAGTCCACCTGAAGGCCCAGGCAGAGAAGGGTGGCTCTGGGGAACTGGAGGTTTCCTGGGGTCTGCACCAGATTGTGGTAAGGACAGGAAAGAAAGTGATACTTGGTTTCAGCATTCATTCATCACTGCTTTGTCTAACCAACCTTTAACCACATTTCCTCCTGCGTGTCCTCTCCCATAGAAAGCACTAAGTTTCCTCATCAACGACTGCCACCTGCTCCATAACAATTTGGGTGTATGGGCTGTTTTTGTGGATCGAGCTGGGGAGTGGAAGCTTGGAGCCCTTGACCATGTGGCCCCTGAGCAAGGCGACCCAAGCGGGATCATACTCCCTGCCCCTAAAGCTGTTTACCCAGATATGGAGAAATATGACCCACCAGAGATGTCAAATAGCAGTGGAGACAAATGGTGAGAAACCACAGATCAAAATAATGACGGGGAGAAAAAAGGACAACTGTAAGAGGGGCAGTTTGACCAGAAATGGAATAAGTTGGAAGTTTAGAACAGGAGCTCTCGACTACATTGTACTTAGCAAGTTTTTGTTGAGCAGAATGCCCCATTTAACAGTTTGTGCTTGTTTTAGGGCAGGAGAGGTGTGGCGGCTCGGTTGCTTAATTTGGGAGGTTTTCAATGGGCCGTTACCTCGCACTTCCTCTCTTCGATCACTAGGAAAGGTATGTTCCTTAAACAATCCCACATCACAGTTAATCTTACAGTGTGTTCCTAGTGTAATAAATGTTTGACCTGTGGCAGTGGTTGCCTTTAAGATAGTGTTGTTTATAGACTGTTGTGATGTTAGCATTTCATGTAGTAAAGAACATTTAGCAATACATTTATTCTTACATTCTTTACTTTGAGAAAAGGAACGTGGGCTTCTCTTTGGTCCCTACAAAGTTATTACCGTTGTCTTCATTAGAATGTAATATGAACTTATTTTATTATACTGTAGAGAATTAGTCAGTAAATTAAAAAAAAAAAAATCTTTTCATACCAGATGCATCAAACAAAGCCCTAAAATAAACTCTGATTTTTTTTTTTTTTTTACATGAAACTTGCATAACCCTGTAACAGACACTTTATTTTGTAAAGAACACAGAAACATGATGACTTGCCTTACCAAGAGCAAAGATGGAACATGAAAAAGAGGAACCAGTCATGTGCTTTGTTGAATGTTGTTAAGTGGGATCACACCACGAGGTGCTCTCTGCTCTATGCCAACAGGTTCCGAAGTCCCTGGTCCCCCATTACTGCGAGCTGGTGGGGGCCAACCCACGGGCTCGCCCCAACCCAGCTCGCTTCCTGCAGAACTGCAGAGCCCCAGGGGGATTCCTCAGCAACAGCTTTGTGGAAAGCAACCTTTTTCTGGAGGAAATCCAGGTCAATTAACATGCTTCAGCACATTCTAACATTGTTTTTTGTACAGAAACCACATCAGTGTAGTCATGTACTATTGTGTTCAGTTATAGAAACAGAGTCTTACGTGTGATATCCATTTGTTTCTAAAACAACCATATGTAGATTAAAGAGCCCGCTGAGAAGCAGCAGTTCTTTCAAGATCTCAGTGATAACCTGGACTCCTTCCCTGAGGACTTTTGCAAACACAAGGTCTTGCCTCAGCTGCTCACCGCCTTTGAGTTTGGAAATGCAGGAGCTGTTGTCCTCACACCACTCTTCAAGGTGAATCCTCATCTCTCAGGCCAACTTTCATACGTTCATATCATATGACATACTTTTGCATGTACAAACCTGTGAAGCCTGACTACAATGAAACACAGACTCAGCCTTGCTTATGAGGCACAATTCATTTCCAATTAAATTCCCTACAAATTTCATTTTAGTCTTGATATGCTCTGTGTTTTTTACAGGTGGGGAAGTTTTTGTCAGCTGAGGAGTACCAACAGAAGATCATCCCTGTCATTGTGAAGATGTTTTCCTCCACTGACCGAGCCATGAGGATACGACTGTTGCAACAGGTATGTTCTTACAACTGGCTCCATTTCCCCTAGTCAATGAGTGCCTCCCACTGTGATCCATTGAACATGATGGCAGTGTTTAAATGGCATTTTTATTTCCCTATGTACCTCACAAAAAATAAACTTTAAGCCTTTTCTATTTTTTAGGCAGAAAATCATCAGTAAACTAAGGGTATAACAGTATTCCTTGTCTCACAGATGGAACAGTTCATTCAGTATCTAAATGAAGCGGCAGTCAATTCCCAGATTTTCCCTCATGTTGTTCATGGATTCACAGACACCAACCCGGCCATCAGGGAACAGACTGTTAAGGTAGTTTACACATGCCAAACACAGCTGTGAACCCAAAGGGTTCATTCTGTCCAACTTCAGTCTTTGTACCAGATCTGTTTTGTCTCTTCTGTCCTCTAGTCTATGTTGCTGCTGGCTCCCAAGCTGAACGAGACCAACTTGAACCAGGAGCTGATGCGTCACTTTGCCAGGCTGCAGGCGCGAGATGAACAAGGCCCAATCCGGTGCAACACCACTGTCTGCCTGGGCAAGATTGCCTCCTACCTCAACGCCGGGGTAAAGAACATTAGTCACTGTCAAAAGTGTTTAACATTAAATTAATGCTCAAACCAAAATTTAGACAGGATTTTGTTGAAAAGCACAGATTTGGTTACTCCTCTATCCTCAGACTCGACAGCGTGTTCTGATATCTGCCTTCTCCCGAGCCACAAAAGACCCTTTTCCAGCATCACGTTCTGCTGGCGTGCTGGGATTTGCTGCCACCCACAACTATTACAGTGTAACGGAAATTGCTGCACGTATCCTACCCACCCTCTGTGCCATTACTGTTGATCCCGATAAGAGTGTCCGGGACCAGGTACTGATGACTCAACCCTAACATTAAAAGACATTTTGCTGCATTGAAATATCAAATTTTTTTAGCCAATTTTGTGACAAAGACATGATTATTGGTACCATGACATAATAATGTCATGCAGACTAGGTTGTCTCTGTAATTAATTTGAAATTGACCCGTCATGGATTCCTCAATGGTACATGTGTACCATTGAGTAGTGTTAATTTTTACACATAATATTTTTTGTGTGCACATTTAAGTTGTTTATCTTCATACGTTTTTTTAGTTGTCAATGGAGTTTGCTGTTCTGTTTCTGATCAGCATGTTCTTCTCACCTCCCTTCTTCAGGCATTTAAAGCCATAAAAAGTTTCCTTTTGAAACTTGAGACGGTATCAGAAGACCCCAGCAAGCTGGCAGAGATAGGTATGCACCACACTGAGCTGCAAGAGCGAATAAAAGCTTGGATTATGATGCACTAATGTTGTGGTTCCAAAGATCTAAAAAAGAAAAAAGAAATTTCATAATTTTTGTCTACTATAATTTCTATTTCAAGATAGTAAATATAATTATTATTATTTTTTTTTTTTAGCTTTATTTCATTTTTCAGACATCTTTATCAATTCTAAACAACATTATCAAATCCATTTTTCCAGCCAGCATTTGAGCCACAAGTATTACTTGGCAGCACTGATGCATGTAGTCATCCTGAGAGATAGTAAATGGTGTGTCTCTCATTTCATATATTGATTCAGAGTGTGTTACAGAGAAATAAAAACAATAAAGGAAATCTAGACAGATGTAAAATAGTTAACAATAATGGACAATTAAAGCTTATGATAAGAAGTTTTTAATATTATGGGGCTGAACAGGCTTGACCTAAATTGACCCTAAATGTGGTCAGAATCAGGCCCTTTCTGATTAAATTGGAAAGCAAATTACTGGTTCACTATGTTGTATTTTAACTTTTGGGCCAGGCTGGTAGTCCAACCCAAAATATTTCAACTATCCAAGAAGGTTCATATGTGACAAGTGTATCATAGATGTACTTGAACTGTAATTTTAACAGCAGCGGAAGAAATGAGGGACAGTTTGATGATACAGCATTTCTCACTAATTTTTCCTCCCTTTACTGTCTTGCAGAAAAAGACGTAGCATCCTGTGCTCAGCCTGCAGGTGCATCCTCCAGCTGGGCTGGCTGGGCCGTGACCGGCATGTCCTCGCTAACGTCTAAACTGATCCGTAATGCCCCAGGGACAGAAGGGGGAGCTGCAGCTGACGACAATGGACCAGCTAATGCCACAAGCCCAACAAATGCTCCTGATGGAACTCCTGCTGCACCTGGTACGGAACTGGAATCTGACTTATAGTATCAGTATGTGTAACCTTTTCATCTTAGGTGCCTTGTAGTGTAGAAGAATTAATGGCAAAGTACGTAACATTTCTTGCTTCCGTTTGTAGTCAGAGCACCTTAAACTTCACCCTCAGTTTAATAACTGAGTAAAAGAGCAGTGCAGATTAGAACTGAGCATGAGAGTGCATTGAAGCTGCTGTGTGTTAATGCTTTTTTCAATATGTTAATAGTTGTGTTTTTGCATCTTTCTCAGATTCTGAAGATAAAACTCCAGAAGCCTCTCTGCCTCACCATGATGCCTCTAGCCGTGCCAACCAATCACAGACTATTCATGTGACAGACAATGATAACGAACCAATAGGAGACCGTTGGGATGATGATGAAGACTGGGGCAGCTTAGAGGTAGAAGTTTATTGCTTAAAAAAGGGGGAAAGTATTAAATAAAATATTTTATTATAAATCTCCCAAAATTGTTCATCTCTCCTCCAAAGGAGCCAGATAAAACACTGACTGAACCTGATGACTGGAATTCTGACTGGTCAGGAATGACAGCATCCAAAAAGAAGGCCAGTGATAGAGGAGTACGAGCGCTTAATAAGTTCTTCTAAACACATAATATAACAAATATCTGTAACTAACCCCACTTATATTATCAGTATCAGTATGAATACTAGCAGAAATCATACTAAAAGGCAGAATTTAACATTCAATGATTGCAAAAAAAACTATGTCCTTGCATCTTCAGGTAGGCCGTTCGTCGTCATCTGTGGCTGTGAAAAAGCAGAGCTCTGACTGGAGCAGCTCAGGTTGGGATGCTGACGACAGCTGGTCCAATGAGAAAGAAGGCCAGGGTCAGAGCTCTGCAGGGGAGGAAGGCTGGGGCAACGACTGGGGCGAAGAGGAGACGGACACAACCTCCACTAACAAGACACTTCCCCTGCCTGAAGGGGTGCGACTTGCGAGCGAGTACAACTGGGACAGCAGTAACACAGCCAAGGGGTCCAGTCAAAACGACCTGTTCGCCAATGTGTCACAGAGGAACACAGCCAACACTGCCCCTGTCACGGTGAGGACAAAGAGAACGAGCAACATAAGAGCTGCAAATGAAATTACTTTGATTTGCAGGAGTGGAAAAAGTTTCCAGACACCCTTAAAATTTTACACAATGTCAAATATTATTATTGAACTTTTTTTTTTGTGTGTTTCAAAAGGTGTTGCTGCATCAGACAGACATGAGCAAATGCAGTTTGACAGTTTTAACCGTCTTGGATGCGGTTTTAAGGGGCATTAACTGAAACATCCAGTTTTGACTTCGATGAAGTGGTGCACAAGTTGGCAGAGTTCAGTGATTTAGAAGTGATTCTTAATGCAACATATCACAAATGTATGGGATGCCTAAAACCTTTTTTCCACTACTGTATATGCATTGCAAAGCCAGGCTAACATTTACACTGCATCTGCCTCCAGTGAGTGTATAGCTGTCCAACACTGGAAGCAAGGATTTGTGTTTTTGACTTCAACCAATTGATCTGCAGGCTCTACTTTTATAATTACAACCTGGATAATAAAGTCTCAGATGCAAAGCAAATAAGTGAATGTAACCAGATGTCAGACTATTGATCAGTCTGACGTGTAGCTCTTAAGAAGGACAGATAAGTAATTTAGATATTGTTAAAAGCATTCCCATCAGTCTGTTTGTTGCATATTTTTTTCACATTAGGCTGGAGATGGCTGGAGTGCAGAGGCAACGGGAGACTGGGGAGCTGAGGACAGCTGGGAGTCTGTAGATGGAAGTCAGGGTAAGCACCTGAGATGAGCTTCAATTAAAATGAAAATCTTTGTTTGTACAGAATGAGCTGTAAATAGGTGATACATTTACAGTCTAAATTCACATCTGAGCTTTACAGAGTTTGTGATTTAAAGACAATTAGGCACTATATTTTAGATATACAGACTTTAGAGCTCATTAGGAAATGATGTTTATTATTACTTTACACTAGGTCTTAGCAAAGCTGAGCTGTCAAAGAAGAAACGGGAGGAGAGGAGGAAAGAGCTGGAGGCTAAACGGGCTGAACGCAAAGCTGCTAAAGGACCATTAAAACTGGGCGCACGCAAACTAGACTGAGGGACATCAGTTAATAGATGAAGGAGTGGATCTGAAGCGAAGAAATGAACTACATCAACTGGACCCAGAGATGGAGGTTTGACATTCCACAGGTAAAGGACCAGAGAGAGGTGTAGGTGATGGAATAAATACTGTGAACCTGTCTACAGTCCCTACAACAGAGGAGGCCTCTTGGCTGAGCAAAACCATCCAAAACCATGCTGGTCGTTAGACCTTCAGCCCTGGGACTGTCTGTGTACATTAGGGGACTGACATAAGGATGGAAAAGACACAGTTCTGAAAGAAATACTGATGATAGCAGAGCTGAAACAGGTAGAGGATGGAAGCAGAAAAAGCAGCACTCCATACAGCAAAAGCCCAAGTTGATGACCCAAAATGAACCCCTCTGTTTTTTTTAACACAGAAGTCAAAAACTTGCCATTGTACATGTACATAAAGGAGCATCTTGTCCTACAATGACATGAAAAATGACACTTTAAAATGGAGAAATATACAATATACATATATCTAAGAATTTCAGAGTCAAACGTATTATTATACTGAATGTTTTCAGTTTACTTACACACACCAACAGAATGGAAATGAATGTTTTAGTTCAACTGTCACTTACAGAATGACTTTTATTCAGTCCATGCATGCACTGTATTTGTGTGGCCTAACAAAATGTTCATGACAAAATGGATCAAATGTTGACTTTACTTTGCACACACAACACTGTATTTTATTGAACTGGCCTGATATGTAATGCGGTTCACATCTGCTTATGGGTAATACACACTGCAGACACATTGAGAAGTACTGAATCACTGACATGAATGGTTAATCTGAAGCTGGAAAATAGTATTTGTAAGGGAAAGTCAGTTTGTGTATTTACATGCATTTTCTTGTGTCATGAAATATAGTGCTGTGATGGGAATCTATGGAAACAAAGGATTTATTTTAAAGTATTTTAAAGGTTTTGTTACACATCTGGTCCCGTGTGATTGTACAGATGCCATTATATAACCCATCTGAGTCACTGAAGACAGATTTACTCTAATATTGGACACTGTCGGGGTAAAATAATTTGTTTTGCTCTTTTATTTGTGCCTTTATTTAATCACAGTTCTCCTCTGAGGGATCACATCCAACAGCTAAAGAAAAGTGGACCTGAAATGTTTCATAGGAGCTGATTGTGTTTTTCTCAAATCACTTTCCTGTCTGTGCTGGACATGGCATTGTTAGACTCGGTACAATATGAAATGCTGTATAAATAAGCAAACTGACACAATCAGCAGCTGTGAGCTAATGAGCTGGTCTGGGTTGGTCATGTCAGGTAAGGAACTTCAGGAAGCTGAGAAGTGTTTTGTTTTCTACAGAAAATCCAAATCATGTAGCATGTGAGCTATACTAAAATAAAAACAACATAAAATTCTATATTTTGTACATTTAATGATGTCTATAGTGGAGGTAGCTTATTATTCCTAAATTATAACTCAAAGTCATGGATGCCTAAGCATGGGAGCGAATGGTACTATCGATTCATTATCAGTTGTTTCGGTGATTCTGATCAGTTTTTTTATGGGGGATTAGGAAGAGGTTTCAGTATAATAATGTTTTCACACCTGTCTTAAATGACACAAACTGCCATTTGCACTGTTCTCATCGTTATTTGTGACATTATGCCACTTTTTTTCTTCTTTGACAATTTGTTTCAAGTTTCCAGCAGTAAAGATGAGGTACATGCAGCTCTCAGAGGCATAGAAGTATTAACAGAAGGAATCGATGTTCAGAAGCATATGATACTGTTAAGACAGTTTGGAACAGGTGGATTGTTTACATCCTTATGTGTGAGTAAGGGTTTAGGGCAGGGATGCTCATCTTATGACTGACAGGCAAAGTCTACCATCAATCATTTGTACTTCACAATAAAATGAAATTGGATCCCAAATATACCTTTACAAGGTATAAGTGGTTCATAAAAAGGATGTCTAGATGGAACCAAATATGTAAACAAAGCAAATAAACATAAATGCAGTTGCAACTAAAACCTGTGGTAAAGTATCTGATTTATCTGTCATGTAATGTTCTATTTTACTTAAAAAGTCGATTTGAAGTAAATAACTAGATTTAAACTGTATCCTCTTTGGTGTCTCCTATTGGTGATGAATGGTTAATTGTAGGTTTCAACATGAGCTACACAGAACAGTATGATGTTGTGTACCATCATCATCATCAGCTGATAGTTGAACATGTGTCCACACACCCGTTGTGATAACAATAATTCCCAAAGACTTTTCTGTGATGTGGTCACTCTGAGCACTAAAAATATATATGTCATCCACTTCCAAGCCAGCATTTATATTTTTCTTTTTATGAAGCAGTGCATCCACAGAATTGGATATAACCTATGGTGAGGTTCACAGTGTTAGTGAATGCAGTGTACTTAAACTATATTTGGAAGTAACAGAATAACACCATCTTCTCATTTGTACAGTTTGATATAAGCCACATTAATGTAAAGTGATAAGTGAACACAGCAGTAAAACCTTTTGTTTGTTATATTTAGTCCACTAGAGTTGAAACAGAATTCACATTGTTATACATTAAATGACCCTTTACTTATGTAGTGACGGGTCAATGGACCATGGCGATGGAATGACTTAAGTTCCTAAAAGTGTAAACACAAGGCCTTTCATCAAACATGTTCAGTGGGTTAAAAGCAAAGACTTCAGGGTTTAATTTTACTGAGTGAGTGAAGCAGATCCAAGTGTGAGCCTTGAGCTGAAGTCCAGAGAAACACAGAAGTCCACTGGGTAAAAGCCACTGACAAACTGTGTTTAATGAGTGAAGTCACGGACAGTACAAAATGTCAGTGTTGTGCAGATGCATGACTGTTCAGGTCAAATGAAAACAGATCCATTCAACACTGACATGTGACCATCAGATGTAGCAGCAGAACACATCAGTGTTTTCAGTCTTCTGTTAGTGTTGTGGCTCAGAGACGAGTGAACTTAATACTGATTCTGGCATATACGGTATTAATGTACATTACTACAAGTTTTAGAATTATCTAAGTACATTGTGAGAGATTAACACAAATTCTGTTAAACCCTTAAATGTCCAAAAAAGATGAGAAAGTTGTTACTCATTAGAGATGTATTGGAATTTATGTCTCCACCTCTGTCTCCTCTCAGTTGAAGGTGTTCAGGAAATGATCAGCATTTTAAATTAAGTTTTCTGTGATGGAAAATGTCATTCAAATCAATTGTATTTATAGAGCTCAATATCAACAAAGTTTTTTTTTTTTTTTTTTTTTTTAACACAATGAAAATTAACAAATGAAGCAAGTGGATCAATGCCCTGAGCACCCCCAGTCCTTAAACCCTGCTTCCCAATATCCACAGATCTTATTAGGGTAACTGTTCGCTCTAAATAGCCTGTAAAGGTTAATGTGAGAGTGAAAGTTTTTTTGTGTGCGTCAGCCCTGTGATGAACTAACGTGTCCTGGGTGAACCCCACCCTTACCCACAGGTAGCTGTGATAAGATCCAGGACCTCCATGACCCTCTGGAATAAGCATTTCAGAAAATAGATGGATGGAAGGATTTTCTGTAGCACACCATCTAAAGCCTGGTCCCTATGTATTTTGTGTGACACAATTTTGGTCACCTCACTCACCTGATCTCAACGCAATTCAGCAGTTTTTCAATTGCTTTGCTTATAGTTTGTCCAATGACTTTTGATTTAAATCTGACAGTATTCTTCACTCACATCATGTCTCACTATGGTTTTGTTGCTATCCAAATACTTACGAACCTGTCTATATATATATTGGTGATATTATTGGTTATGACATTGGCTTTTATCCCTCCAGTTCAGCTTAACAGTCCTACCTCAGGATCGTCCGTCTAACAGTTGTCTGATGGGAGTTTCTTCTGTGAGCAGCTGAAAGACACTGAAGGCTGATGAAGACTTTGGATGTTTTACACAAGAAACATTTATTCAAATGAACTTCTGAGATCAGATTTCTTAACACACTGAAGGATCCAGTTCTGAATGCACTTCCCATTGTATCAAGCTATAATAATGGGTTAGATTTCAGCGTGAGTGACACTGGAGGAAAGGTGGGTGAAGTGTCTTGCCCAAGGACACAATGGCAGATGGCATGACAGAGCGGGATTTGAATCACCAACCACTTCAGTTACTGGACGATCTGCTCTACCTTCTGAGCCATGGCCCGGCTGCTATTATGAAGTACAAATAGAATACAAGAAGAACCCTCCTCACAGACAGGTTCCCCTTCTCTCCTCCCATTTAATAACAATGTGAATGAGTAGAAATACATGTTTCAGCTTTTCTCTAAATGGAACTGAGAATACATCAGTAATGTTAGAGAAGAATCTCACCAAATATGAAATCCATGTGACTGCATCAGACCTCCAATTGAAATTAAAAATGGTTTTAAAATAGTTGATAAAATGTATTCAGGGATAAGGGTCAGAATATTTTTTGTGCTGTTACATCACTTGTCAGGTCAAATGAAAGAACTGCCTTTCAAGACTGCCATCATGTGACCGTTAGATGTAGCAGCAGAAAAGATCAATGTAGTCTTCTAGATAAGTAAACCGAGTATAAATATCAGCAAAGTAGGTATGGAGATATTAATAGTCACCAAGTCAATGAAAGGTAAACTTCAAACTAAAACAAATATCCAACCACGATTTAGATTAACACAAATCATTTTTTATTTAAAACAATTAAGTGTCAGAAGAAGAGAGAGCATTTTAAATTCAACTTACTCCGTATTAATATGAAAACTGCATGTTCACCACATTCAGGCCATCTTTTCTTTCAGGTCAAACCATTCATACTATAAAGTTACATGTAGGAAATCACATATTTAAAAAAGGGGGGAAAAAAGTGATTAGTTTATAGCTTATCAGGCAGCTGCTGTTATGTAATGCACTTCAACACAGTTGATTTTAGAGGGTAAAATCTTTCAATAGGGTCAGTCAAATGTTCAGTTAAAATTTCAGTCATATTTTAAAACACCCTGTATTATAAAAGTTAGTAACTAGTGTTCTGAGTTTCATATTAAAAATAGAGCTATTTCATCTTGGCACCTTCAGGAGAGGAAATTCTTCTTGTGTTTATGTGTTTTTGTAAATTGTAGTAAGTCAGAAAAATTTCAAACCTTGATCCCATCCAACCAGGATAGCAATGAAAGCAAAATAAAGGATGTCACGAAGGAGAGCTAGAGGTCAAGTTGATGAGATGAGTAAATCAAAAACAAAAAAAAATCTACAAATCACAGCCGAACTGACAGGTTCCTGCATGTGCATGGCTGTTGTCTACCACCGAGTCTGATTACTTGATGTATTTATTAATTTTCTGATAGTGTTAATGAACCCCATGACCATGTGACCCTGGAGAGTGATCACTCTGTGTTCCGGTTTTCCTTTTTGCTGCCTCCGAACAGAGCTCCTACCAGAGCCACAACGCCGAAACCCACAGCTGCAGCCACACCTGCTGCTATGACTACCTGTCCTGCCTGACGCACCTGCAGAGACAAAGCACACATGTTAGAGGATGAACTAATATAGAGGAGTAGAAATACTGACTCAATGTACTTCAACATTTTGTACCCCACAACAAAACTAAACTTTTTAGTTCAGATAGTCAATCACATGTAGTTAAGTCTCTGTTCAGCGCCTGGTACGGCAGCTGTACTGCCCAGGACAGAAAAGCTCTTCATAGAGTGATCTGCAGTACTGAACGTACCACCAGGACACCATTACCCCCCCCCCCCCGCAGGAGATTTCTGTTAGACAGTGCACCACCAGAGCCAGAAAGTTACTGAAGGACAGTCACCACCACTTCAATAAACTTTTCCAATGGCTGCCGTCTGGTAAACGAGTCCATTCCCGTATTGGCCAAAACCAAGAGGCTGAGAAAGAGCTTTTCCCCAGGTCATCAGGACGCTGAACTTTCAATCCCCAACATAACACTCAGCCCCCCCACACAAACCAGTCTCATTTCCACACACAGAGCTTTCCAAATCACACATATTGCAACATACTGCTGTCTGTTTACACTATATGTATGCTTACATCTCCATATGTGTATTGTAGATTATATTCAATGCATATTTTATCTTATTGCTATACACAGTTTGCACAGGGGTGGTTGTTGCAATTTCATTTCACTGTGAATGCACCTGTACATCCACACATGTTGAATAAACATTCTGTTCCTGATCCACCTACAGTCTTTCTGGCTCTCTTTTAGCAGCACCATCAGGTTCATAATCAGGTCTCTAATGTTAATGGTGCATAGGTACAAAAATGGAAAGGTTTTAGGACCCCACCCCCCCATGCATTTCTCATATATCACATTAGGAAACACTCTTCAGTCGTGGAACTTTAGCAAATACTGTTCCATTGTCTAAACCCACATGCTCCTTTCTGCACATGCTCTGTTCTGTCAAGATCAAAACTGGATGTTTCAGTAAGATAATGAAACACATCCAGGGTATTACATGTTCAAACTGTCAAGAACTTTGTTATTTTTTCATGTTAACAATAAACAAAACAAAAAGAAATTCCATTATTTTAGTATTTGAGATTGTGTCAAATTCTAAGGGTTTCCGATAAACGTTTTGCCACAACTGTAGTGTGTTCAGAATTTGCTGAGAAATGAACAATCTAATCTTGTTGTTCATGTAATCTTTCCTAAACAAATTGTCACCTCTACCTTATCTAACCTAATCCTGACCGCACACCCTCTTTTTTCAGCTCCCTCCCTAAAAGTAAAGCGAATGCCTGAGCATGTTTCCACTGACCTGTCGTGACTCAGCCTTTCCGTAGCGCAGCTCATTGGCGAAGTGCTCACAGTTCCCCCTGAAGACGCAGTAGGGCAGCTCCTGGCCCACCTGTGCCCTTGCCTCCCTCACAATGACATGAACACTGCGAGGTTTGTATTCTTCATCCAGGCTGTTGTTGATTTTCCACTGGTTGGTTCCCACTACATCCCACAGCTCCTCTTTCTTCACAATGGCCTTCTCCGCTAAGACAGACATCATACTGCTTGCGCCTGCACCTGGAACCTCAGCTGAAGATAGATGGATAACAAAACGTGCATATTCACATGTGTTTTTAAGTATTCTGGTATCCTTCATGTGAGAGTTATTTAGTATTTTGTTCTGGCAGTACTGATGTGGCATGTGGGGAAACTCACATGGTGGTGCCAAATGAACCACAAAGCCATCGCCAATGTACACTGCCCAGTGCTGATAGGAGCCACGGAAGATTTCTATCAAGTCTCCAGGATTGGGCTTTTCATCATACTTGGATTATGAAACACAGAACAACATGTTTTAACTTGCTACAGTCTGTGTTTAGCAATAATGCATTTGACCTGACTGGCCTTGACATAATAGTGGTTAAATCAAGATAAAATTAGACAATTCTTATGTAACAAAATAATGCCTTGACAAGATACTTTGGTTGTTGCGTTTATGATGACAATAGTTATGATAAAACATGACAAGACAAAAAAAAAAAAAAATTACATTCTTTCATATTTCAAAATAGTGATAAATTTCTGTACCAGAGTTGGAGCCATATCAGTGTCTGTTTGGCTTGTTGTATAAACCAAAGTGTTTCACTTTCCAGTTGATGCAGCACCTGTAGGAACATTTATGAACAAACATATAATACTGACATGTGACTTTTTTTTTTTTTTTAACTTGGTCTTTTTTTTTTTTTTTTTTTTTAAAAACCTAATGTGTAGTTCATGTTGTCAAATGAGAAATGTCAGAAAAGGGGGCATTTCAAACTTTCATTTTCCTTTTATTTTCATTTTCATTTTCAGGACACAATTCAAATTGTTTCACTTCCACTTTCCTGAAAAATAATCTTTTTTTTAAATTGCAAAACACCACACCAATCTATGTGATTAAAAGCATCTTATTAATGTTATTACAATACAACTATAAAAATGTGTAAATAAATGTATGCACACATCCAACACTGGTTGGTGATGACTGCCAGTTAGTTACCAAAAACACTGTTTCAGTTCAGATACATTTAATGTAATTATGTAGAGTAATTCATATTTGCATCACCCTTGAAATTTTTACAAATTGTTTGTATCGGCTGAGTAATAAATGTCTCGTTTGGGATTTACAAGCCACGTACATGGAATTAACGTCAACAGCTAAAAATTAGCTTGAACTGCGTGTTTAGGTTACGTCATCCGAAAGGCAATAGCATTTAAGCTAGCTCTACATGGTGTAAAATTGGAAAAATACAACTGACAATGAAGACACGGCTCAACACTCGTCCTCTTACCGTAAGCGTCTTGGCTCAACTTGTTCATCTGTCGGAAACACCGACATCGAAGGTTAAGTGTCAGTGATCAGCTGATAGTGAACCGGAGATTTTCACAATAAAATCCTTCATCAACAAATACACTTATTTATTTAAATACTATCCCGTACCCCCGATGGGTCGACTCGGCAAGGGGTATATTTTTGGGTTCAGTTCGCTTCTTTGTTTGTGAACATTATTGCAGCAAAACTATTGGTTGAATTCATACCAAATCGAGTTTATAAATTGTTAGTAACCCGCAATAGTTGTGGTTACATTTTGAGAAAAATTGGTCAAAGTTTTAATTTAAAATTTTTTTTGAAAGCCATTATATCGTTATTAGGTTTCTGCAGGTCTTTATGGTGAGCTGATCATTAATTGATCCAGGTTTTTTTTGGAAGAGGGAAATATCTAAAACATGCAAAACACCGGCCCCCAACGGCAGAGGTTGCCTCCCCCTGAAATACATGTGACACACTTGACTCCCACTATACCATACTGCCACTAGATGTCGCCATGGTTAAAAGCTGCTGACTCACTTTACATTTGGGAAACGTAGAAGAAGAAGAATCTTCCGGTTTCGGGGCGCCCTTTCGTAGTATTTTGTCCTGGATTTTGAGAGAAATTTTCAACACAAAGCTGTTATCATCGCCCTTGTCGAAGCTCATGATAAAGAGTTGAATTTGATGTGACGCTTTAATGTTAAAAGACCAAGCAATGTCTGCGGTGTTTGACGGGAATCCGCTGAAAGCGATGCAGAGCTCACACACTCACACACCGCCGGCTGCTCTGAGGTGAGTGAAGAGGAACACTGACAACACATTCACACAACAAAGTCAGATCATTACACGGGTACATCTTTATCTAAGTTATGTGATCCCATAGGAAATGCCTTTAAGTGAACTCAGATGTATTTGTCAATAATGAATTGCTTCATACAAACGTTGAAACTTTATATTTAAACAATGGATGTTGAAGCTTTATTCGCCACTCGTTAAGTTAACCGATTTTATTTATTAACACCATAAAACACTTGATTGAGGAGTAGCATGTAGGCTATTGATATAATTTTGAAGGTCCTGTTCTGTAGATGTTTTTAAACAGTTTCTAGTATTTTTGGTGAAATGAATGTATTATAAAATCTATATATGTTTATGTAATATCAAAATACGTTATATGCGTGACAGCAGTGCTGTAATTAGAAACAATGCTTGAATAAATGAAATGATTAGTTAGTTAATTTATAGTGAGTGCCATAAAATAATTAACATTTAATTTGAGAACATTAAAATTTATGTAATTTTAATGTGCAAATGTATAATTACTGAAAGCATTTGGTCCTTTTTTGTCACAATATTGCATTATATGCAGTACCTACATATAGATTTTCAACTGTTGTTTAGACTAATCAAAGATTTAAATAAAAGATGTCCCGAATTATTGTATGGCACAATTTAGATGACGTATCTAATCAATCCTTGGATTAGTAATAATGATGAAGAGCATAGCTGCAAACTAACATCTTATTGCTAAATAACATTGTCTCTCATGCAGCTGTCTTTACTCCTCTTCTGTTGTCCTCTAGTGCCCAGGAGCTGTCCCAGGAGATCAAATCTTTCATCAATGGTGTAGATACTGTACAGGGTAGAAAACTCAGTGTACGGGAACATGCTCGCTGTGCTGTACGCCTGCTGCGTTCAGTCCCAGCCTGTCGAGGAGCAGTGCTGGAGCACCTGAGGGGCGTGTATGATGAACATGTCTCGGCTTTTCTGCACAACCTGGAGACAGAGGGAGATGCCAACTCTGGGGTCAGCACCAACCTGGAGGACATCATACAGGTAAAAATAATCCCATAGCTTAAAAATAAGTATGTGAAGAAAATACTGAAAGCTTAAAGAGTAAAACAGTGACAGTTCTTTCTTAATCTCCAAACATTTTTGGTTCAGTTATTTTAACTTGAAAACTCAAACGAGGTTTCAGTTGCTAAATTGTTGAGAGACATGTGATGATGTCAGGATTAGTTGTGTCAGGAAAAGAAAAAAATGTGTGCATTGATTCTCGGATGATTATCATGCTTAATCAATATTTTGTTCATTTTAGAGGTCTGATGTTGGTTAAACCATACAAATAAGAAAAAAAAAATTGGTGTTAATTCAGATAACTAGTATCCATTAATGAAGGAAGAATGACTAAAATTAAAGTCACAATGTGAAAGATTTCAATTTAATTTTTTTGGTGGCCTCTATTGGTGAAAAATAATAATTGCAGTAAAGCAGTAGTTATTTTGTTTCTGTTTTTTTTTTTTTTTAACTACACTTTAGTTAAATATGGCACCATCAGCTGACAGTTATACAAAACCAAAGTGATTGCAGTTATTCCCATACAATTAGATCTGAGTTGAGTTCATGCTTTCAGCTCTTCAAGTGTTTAGCTAGTCCACTGTAAGTCAGCATTCATATTTATAGTGTATGAAGTGGTGTATTCAACAGAAATTGATAAGGCATTGGTTCATGATGTTCTTGAGCCTGCAAACAACAACAATGTATTCCAACCCACTACAGTCTAATTTCACCAGCCATTGACACATAAAAATATAGTAGAAACAGAAATTGCAACATAATTTTCATCTCTTGCCACACAGTTTTCATTTAACCTAAAGGGAGAGTTTTACTTCTTTTTATCATTCATTGTAAGTGAGGCGGAAGTATAGCTGAAAAGTTATTCAAATTATAATTGAAATTGCAAACACCCAAGTGCCAAAAAAATACCATCATAAATGATGTATTGTAGTACTACAAAGATGTCTTGGCTTACAAATCATATTCTCCAAACATATGGAAACGGTCATGCTGAGATCAGACCACAGAAATCTTTGCAAAATCATATACTTTTGTCAGTCATTTCAGTAGAAATTAAATGACAAACTTTACAAAAATGACTGCTCAAATGTAAATGTAAGCATATTGTGCCTTTTTGTTCATTGTTACCACTCAGGGTTTAGTACATTTTCTGTTTCTATTTGTCTGCAGGAGGTTCACGGTGTGCTTTCTGAGTTCATCCGCCTCAACCCACGGGCCTGGGCCCCTTTGGTGTCGGCCTGGGCCGTAGACTTATTGGGCCAACTGAGCAGCAAGCACGCTGGGCGCAGAGTAGCCCCTCACTCCTCAAGTCTGAATGAGTTACTCCAACTCTGGATGTCCTGTGCAGCCACGCGGTCCCTCATGGAGGCCTACTCCCAGTGCTTGGCTGCCATGTTGGCCTGGTGTCCCGATGCCTGTGTGGATGCCTTGTTGGACACCTCAGTTCAACACTCTCCCCATTTTGATTGGGTGGTGGCTCACATTGGCTCTGCCTTCCCAGGGACAATTATCAGCAGAGTCTTGGCCTGTGGACTCAAGGACTTCTGTTCTCATGGTGCCCAAGACCAAGGGCTGGTGGTGATGGGAGTGGATATAGGCAGCAGAGTGCCCAAGATTGGCTCAGTGGTAGGAATTCTTGGTCACCTTGCAGCACACCATTCAGACAGTATTCGGAAAGAACTGTTGAGGATGTTCCAGGAAAGTCTGACCCCATCAAGTCCTCTGTCTCCAACATCATCGTCCACATCCTGGGAAACATCTCCTCAGCTCCGCAGAGCTGCAGTACCATTTCTTCTCCAACTGGCTGCCATGTCACCTAACCTCTTTGGTGCTGTATCTGCAGAGCTGGTGGAGCTTCTTCGGCCACCGGTCCTGCTTCAGCTCCAGGGCATGCTGCAGGGTCTTCCCAGGGAAGAACTGGATAATATGCTTGGGCTAGCTGTCCATCTTATTAGTCAGAGCCCAACAGGTGGGGCTCGGATCCTTCGCTTTCTGGCAGATACAGCAACGCCGGCATCGGTTATCATCTCTGGCCCGACACCCTCCCCACATGAAGGAGTTAGAGAGGGATGTGACCGCCTGCTTCAAATGCTGCTTCTCCATCTCCATAAACTGGTCTTCAACCGCTCAGATGGAGCAGAAGGCAACCCCCACCACTCAGCTTCCTCTCAGCCCCAAAGGGTCATCCCCTTCTTAGAGGAGCTTCAGTCACATATTGGGGAGCTTTGTGCTGAGACGCTGCGACTGGAGAGAAAGCGTCATCTCTGGCTGCACCAGTTGCTGTGTTTGCTGTCGGTGTATGGGGGGGCCAGTGTGGCTACAGAGGCCCTGTGCCAGCTTCTCACCCAGGCCCGAAACCCAGAGGAGCTGGCTCTGGCATGGCAACTCCATACTACGCTCTCCTCTTGCATGGTGGGTCTCATTCCGGCTGCTGTAGCCCGCTCTGTAGCCCAGATTCATACACATACCCTAGGCCCCCGGCAGCTGAGACAGCTGCTGCTCAACTTGGCTGCAGCAATTCAGAGCCAGGATGAAGAGAGAAAAGGAGCAGCAGGACCGCAGTCCTCCATGGCAATCCAGGTGGGCTCTGCAGTCTCAGGACACCTCCATGATTTTGGCCCTCTCCTTCTCCATGGTGATCCAGCTGTGTCTTATGCAGCCGTGCGCCTCTTGTCCTGTAGCCCCCTCCCTCGCACCTCATCACCAGCCCACCTGCTCTTGCTGTCACGTGCTGCTGTCACTCATTTCTTTTTGGCACTGCGCAGGCGAGGAGAAGGAGGGAAAGTAGGGAGGGACAGCGGACAGGCAAGTGAGGCGGTGAATTGTTCAGTCCTGCTTCTGTCCCGTTTCGCAGCCTACTCTCCCCTTACTCTCAAGGCGGTACTTCAGCAGCTGGTTGAGGGTGCTTTGCATAAAGGCAATGCTGACCTGTTTGGTGGACAGATTGCAGACATGTCTGGTGCTCCTGTGGTTTCCCCATCTGTGTCCCCTGACCTCGGAGCCTCACTGCTGGACATCAACTGTCGGTTTGGCACCACGGTCAATTTTTCTGGGAGTGTGTGGTCCGTGTTTCATGCTGGGGTTATCGGCAAGGGGCTAAAGGTTCGCACTTCCATCTCATTGCCTGACCCCTCCGGAGTCATACAGGTAAGGGACACATTATTAAGACACCACAGGATCAGTTAACATGTGAATCAGACTATCACAGTCAAAGATAATTTCCTATTGTGGTAACCCTTTTTTCAGGTTTACAAAGCCCATCTTCAACAGTCTTCTCTGTCAGTTGTCTCATGCATTTTCACACAAAAATGCTAAATGTAGTTTGAATATAGACCTGTATGTGTTTATATTTCACAAATGATTAAAGTAGCATTTTACTGCTTGAAATGTTTAAAGAAAAATTGGAGCAATATTATTAGAAATGGTGGTATTATTTTCCCTCATAGTCAGTCAATCCAATTCAGGAAGCCTTTATTAACCAGAGCCACATTACACTAATTAAAAGGCCACAGCCATTTGATAAAAGCACAGTTGAATTAGCATGTTTTGTATTTGACTGCACTGGAAAAGTCTTGAAATGCCAACATCTCATCATCTTGGTCCTCTTTCCGTAGAACATCCAAACTCTGGTGACTGTTGTCGTCCAGTGCTGCAGCTCCTCTGGTCTCAATGGTTCTATCAACGGTTCTCGGCCTCCATCTGACCCTGATGAGCCACCACCCATCAATGCAGAAGCTGCTAAGGTGGTTGCAGTCACACTGGTAGAAAATGTTTGTCCAGATGTAGCCAACAGTGAGCTGTCCTGGCCCCCAGAGGAGCACGCCCGCACCACAGTAGAGCGAGACATTCACATACGGCGTTGCTTTGAGGCCCATCCCGTGCTCTTTCCTCTGCTTCAGGTGGTGGCAGCTGGACGTCCAGCTCTCTGCTACTGCTCTGCTGTGCTCAGAGGTCTCCTGGCCACTCTACTAGCACACTGGGAGGCATCCCGTGAAATTTCATCCACAGACTCCCCGTGGCACCTTCAGGCTTCCTGCCTTTTGGTATCCTGCATGGGAGAAGGTCAGCTCCTTCCACCAGTTCTGGCTAATGTCCATGAAGCCTTCCCCTCCCTCACGCCTTTTGAAGTGAGGCTGCTTCTCCTCGCTGTGTGGGAGTATGTGAGAGGCAATGGGCCCATGCCCCAAAAGTTTGTCTTCAGCTCCGAAAAAGGTGGTCTCTTTTGCAGGGATTTCTCACGGGATGGTGATGTGGCGAGATATGTGGCACCAATTCACAGTGTCCTGCATAAAAACATTGACCGATTGGGACACTTGTGCTGGCGGTTCCAGCTTTAAGATAAATGAACTGTGAAGGGAAGTTAACAGTGAATAAAGACTGGAAATAAAATTTAAGCAATACTCTGTGACTTTGCTCAGAATTGGACTGCAAAGTTGGCATCTCTGTACCTCCTAATTGTATATGAGTATAGTGGTGTTCATCTTTACCTTAAAATATTTTTAGTATTGATACTTTTCTATGTAGTTTTGGATAAAAGATAAATTGACAAAGAAATTCAAAATTTGTCCCATTCATATTACAGCCTTAATATGCTGTCTTGGTTAGAAAATATAACCTAGATTTATAAGTTTGAGATTGTTGTCATATTTCATATGTTCACATGTTGTCAGAGTGTTGCTACAAACATGCCTTGCATTGGTTGTTCTATAATAATCTGTTTCTACCACTAATAAATACATCCTTTTTGTTCCGAGACTTGTTTTACAGGACATCCTGTAATCACTTTAAACGAATCACTTGTATATGCACATCATTTAACCCAAGAATTTACCGAGGTTTGCTTCTGACCCCCTAAGTACAAAATATGTTTTGCTACAATATTATAGAGGATGTCACCAGCTATGGCCATTACAGTGAAAAAATTAAGTATGTTAATCTTGACATTATTTAATTAGAAATTTTAATGAGGTTAGTAATGTAAAATGATGACCCAACACTGAACAAGCCAAAACTGAGTTTACAATAATTTTCATTAACTTGCAATTTAACATAGTAAAGGTTAGGGAGTAACAGGCACTCTCACGTCTTAAAGCACAGTTTATTAATATAAGGTCTTTTCATGTCAAAATAAAACCAGTATCAAACTATAACACCACCATGCTGATGGATCACAGAAATGGCCATACATTTGGATCTGTCTTGTGTTTGTGTGGTTTTGACATTTCCTGTGTTCCAACAAAATAGGAACTCCAGAGGCCATGGTTTATTATCTTGTAATTCAGAAGTCCGTTGCTATGCTGGGAAAAAATTCCTCTCTTTTAGAAATGAGTAGGAATTTGACATTTTCGCAGTAATAACGTGCAGTGTGCAATGGTGAAATCTAGAGATTTATCCAGAACAAATGTGTGCACTTCACTGAATGGATCTCGGAGATGACGTGTCACTGCCTGAGAGGATACAGATACACGAATGAACGATGCAGCATCTCCTATCAGTAGTCAGTTTAAAAGAATAGGTCATTGGAATGGAAAAAATATTCGCTGTGGTAATATTAAAAACTGCGTTTACGCTACATTTATCAGTTAGTAATTCTTGTCAGTTTTTGAGAATCTTACTTTTCAACGATCTTTGTTGCGGAGTGAAAGGGGCGGAGTCAAGCGGGCGCATAATCAAGATGGCCACCTTCACTGAAAGGTAAGACAAAGCGGTTCTACTCTTTCATCGTAAATTTAACATTTGTTTCATTTAATATCTGAGTGTTGGTGGAGATATATTGCAGCGGCAGATGTACGCTCGCTAGTAGTGTCGGCAAAATCACCGTTACTCCTCTACTGGGCTTTAATTCTGCTGGTAAAGTCTCGATCCTCCTCCAATTGAATTAACGGCTTTGATAGTCAGCCTCCACCACTGTTAGCAGGGTTCTCTCGTTATCCTGCCTTTAACCAACTAGTTATCTAACGATAACTAGGTACACTAGCCGTTCTTTAGAAGACCGGTACATCGTGGTCATATGTTCTATTGGTAATTCGGTGCTGGCTTTCTGTTGTGTTCCTGATTTCCGATTTCATGCTAGCTAGTTTTCGTTAGCCGATACGTTAACTAATGCTGTAACTTGGCGTCATTTCAAGCACAGCATCCGGGTTTGACAAGAGTGAGAATAGTGGAAATTCTCTACATGCAGGCGTCTGGTGTAACAAGAAAAGCTACGCTCTGGTGTTGCTTGAATTACGAAAATGTTAACACTTTGTAGCTGTAGCCGGAAAAGGAAACGGGATATGGTTTCGCTGCTTGTTTTTTTTCAACAGCCTCTCACTGGAGGACATCGCTATCACTGTACGAAGACCAAAGTCCGGTGTGTGTATTATGTAAACTTGGTTTCTGCAGTTTACTCTAGTTTTACAGTTATTGGCCTCTTGAGTAATGACCAGCTTATTGCTCAACAAACAAGAGTGGCTGAATGAAAAATAGAGTAATTAAAGCTTCATCAATGTAAGGAATTTAGGTAGTTTTATTATTATTATTTATTATTTTTTTATGGCGACATGTCTAGGGTGTACCCTGCGTCCCCCGTTAAGTAGCTGGGATGGGCTCCAAGCGACCCCTAGTGAGGATAAAGCGGATTGAGAAAATGAATGAATGAATGAATTATTATTGATTTATTTTTATAGGATGGCTCCAGTCCTGGCGTTTTGGCTTGTGCTGTGCCTCAGTGGGACATGGGCTGTGGACAGGGGCAACTTCAAGACTTGTGACCAAAGTGCCTTCTGCAAGTGAGTCCACTGTATAAAATATGGAATAAAATAGTAGTTAACGTGTTGTAAATATTTTTCTCTCAATAAAAAGCACTGATCCATACTAATTGTCTTTCACTTACACTTTCTCATAAAATGTAAACAGGCGTCAGCGAGCGTTGAAGCCCGGAGAGTCTCCCTATCGAGCTCTGCTGGAGACCATGGAGCTGACCAACACCAGACTCACCCTGCAGCTCATCAATGACAACAACAAGGTACAGATCATTACTCGCATGAAAACTACTCTGGAGCTGTTTGAATTGATTTCCATTGGGAGTTATCAATGAGACCTTATTTAAATGCCTCTGGGTACAGTTGGCTAGAGCTGAAAGGAACACAGCAATGGAATCTGGAATTTTGAGTCAGCTGATAATTTATTCTTCCAGGCCATGTCCTATCAGAAATACTGCAAATGTATATTTATCACCAAAGGCTTTAAGTGTAGCTGATTTTTCTTTTAGTGAAAATAATTGCCTTAAAGGTCATTCCACATAAGTAATTGCCACCTTGGTTGTCTTAAAAATATTTCCACAGCACTCCTCTGTCAGTTGTCGTATTGTAGTGATTTGTTTTAATAAACAGTTGTGATTGGCGTGTCCTAATGGCAGCCAGGTGCAAGTTTTTTTTTTTGTTTTTTTTTTTGTTTTTTTTTACTTTTTTAACCGGCGCAGGGCTAGACAGACCTGCCGGACTAAATGAAACATGCACTTACAGGGAGATGCACCTGGTTCCCAAGCTGAATGCAGCATTTTCTCATAAGTGGACTTTCAGGCTGCCTGAAAGAACAGACAGAAGCAGCTGGCATGTAATATTTCATCTCATATATCCTCTTTTCTTTTACGAAGGGGAAAGAAGGCAAAAGAAATTTTCCAACCAGACTTCAATTTTAAAAAATTTCATCTATTTGATGACATGGATAACCAATTGAAATTGTGTAATACTGAATGGCCCTTAATGGAACACTGAGCCTTAAACTTCCTGTTGTCTTCCACTCATGTTTGACTACAATTTGAATTGTATTAAACATGTGCAGATATAAAATAATAAAACATACAGAAACGTATCTGAATATTGGGGAGAAATCCAGTTGCTTTAATCTGATTTTTCATAAACTCATAACTGCCGTTATCTGATAAAGCATATTACATCATCCTGTTTATGGTCACTTGATAACTTTAGAAATCAGATAATGATCGGAGTTTTGGTGTGCATGTAAACAGGCTCACTTTTTTTTCCCTTAAAGGCCTATACTTATGAGATTATACAATGATTGAATGATTGAAATGAATGATTTCCTCAATGTCCTTTATCACTCCTTCTGCATCTCTGTCCCTCTCACCTCTTCTGTATTTGGCTGTCAGGTGCGTCTGCTGCTGGAGCTTTACCGTCTCCAGGGAAACATTACAAGGGTGAAGATTAATGAACTGAAGCCTCTGAAGCCTCGGTATGAGGTCCCAGACGTGCTCATCAGGGAGCCACCTACTGAGCCGTAAGTCTCCAGGGGATTTGAGGTGTGGGTGGGCACAAACCCAGTCTTAAAATTCTAAATTAGAATGGAGTTTTAATTCTGCTTGTGATGTCAATTTTTTAACCAGTCAACTCCTCCTGATTATTAGTGGCTGATTAGCCTAAAGTTGCATCATTTACTCTTGCCATTCCACTTATTTCCTAGCTTAATCAGGTGAAATTTAATTTCATATATTCAACTTTGAAGTGTATCATGATGTCCAGTGAGTCTGGAGATACAAGTCAAGTATATTTTATTTATATAGCCCTATTAGAGTTCTGAATCCTACTTGACTTCACTATTCAATGCAAGTCTGATTGAAATTTAAAACACTTTTTGATGTATGTGTATTGAATTCAAAATTTTCCACATTACAGCACATACTTCCTTTTTCATTATTTAATACAAATGGTCAGTTGCAATACATTTTTCAGTTGAGAAATTGCCACCAGTCCCAGCCAAGGTTATCAAATCACAAATTTGCCTCAAGAGCTCTACAGTCTATATGCACAATGTCTTTCCATCAGTTTGAATTGGGTAAATTCCACTCAAAAAATTAGTACCACAAGTTTGCAGTAGATGCAAAGCACACTATTGATTTAAAACTGTTACCTAAATGAGTCCTGGGTTTCTATCCCTTCACCTCTCTGCTCCTCTTTGACCCCCTCTGTTCCTCAGCTTGTCTCTCTTGTCTCAAGACGACAATGGAGTGGTGCTGTCCCTCGGGGCGGAGTCTCAGAGGGTCATTGTCAGCGCTCGTCCCTTCCGATTGGACATCATGGAGGGGCGTGATGTGCTGATGTCTTTGAACTCCCGTGGCCTGCTAGCCTTCGAGCACCTGAGGATGCGCAAGGACACGTGAGAAACCACGCATGCACACACGTTAACAAAATACCAGCCCTCTCTTTTTTTTTTATCTACGTCCTCACTCAGTGGATGATTTCTATTTTTGTTCCCATGAAATGGTTTGTTTTTTGAGTATTGTCTCTGACTCGTTGTTCTGTCCTCTTCTCCCTATCATCCTAGTTTCTCCTATAAAGTAACTAGCACAGTGGCTAGCGTGTGGGATAATATCAAGAGGGTTTTCTCTAGGTAAAGACCCTTAAGCTTTGTGTGTATTCTGTTCCTTGTGCTGATGCTGCCAGTAGTGACATAACATGTAGGGATTCCCATCACACCAAATATAGTACTTACCCTGAAACAAATGACTGAGAGTGAGAGGCTGGAGTGGATGAGTGTGTGCATGGCAGTGATTGATATGATCAGGACTAAGTAGGTCAGTTCAACCCTATATTATACAATCAAAGCAGTGTAGGATGCTGATTATTTTGTGTCTTATTATACAAAACTAAGTGAATCATGCTGATCATAAGACAATGATTTCACATGTAGAGTCTGTGGGCATAAGAGATTTGAAATGCATCCATCAGATCATTGTCTGATTTTTCTGAATCACACAACAGCGGCTCATCAAACAGACTGATCTAACACTGCAACTGCATGACTGGCTGGGTTTCCTCATTAGTTATGTTGTATAAAATTATATGTCCCGCTTGCTTAGGTCATGGTCAGCGCTAACTGCGATAGATGGAAGCATAAGTTGTGGATCACTTTAGACAAGTGTAGTCTCTACCCTATTTAACTGTTCAGCCAACCCAGCTCCCAAACCCATCAGCAGCATCTCTCTTTGTGGTTATATCTGGGGTGGTTGTTTTGTTTTTTGTTGGACTTAACTGTAAACCCTAAGAAGCTTCAAAAACATCTATGATCAGTGCATCCTGTATATGTGCAGGTAACAATAATCCACCATAAATCTTTAGCCACCAAAGGCTTCTTTGAAGGAATATTGGTAATACTGGTTAAATAACTGGATATAGTAATATGTACTGATATTAACTGTGGACATCATCTTGATTTGTCTGTACACTGCCATACTGAAGTATTGTGCAAACAACAGTTTTTATGCTTTTGTAGGTAGCAAACAATTTACTATTGTTGCCTATGAGTACTATGGAACACTTTGTTGACTCAATGGAAAATGGACCCGTATTATCTGCGCATGTCCTTCATAATAATTGCTATATCTTTTGAGTGATTATCCACAAATGATCTACACTGGGATATTACAAACACTGTAAGAATCCACTCATCCACTGTAGACTATTTAGACTTTATTGTGAAGAGGAACCAAGATAAGAGTTCCCTACCAGTCTGACTACTTTTATGTTCAGTTTTTCCTTTTGTGGGAGTTTGTATGATAAAAATAGTTTGTATTCTGCTTTTTTGTTCTGTTTGCATACAGTATATGCTATGTATTTCTCGTAGCAGAATAAGCCACAAACATATGTAAAGACTCAGTTGTGCAAAGCGATACCATGATATACTGTGAAACATCTCAAATCCAAAAATACATTTTTGGTCTCCTGCCCAGAACTAGTTTTTAGGTTTGGGATCTAAGCCAAAACACTTCACACCTTGATATATGGCAGATTCACAGGATAAGCATCTCTGTGGGTATTGCATAACATGGCCTCTAGAGGTCCTGTCCCATTAAGGCCTAGCTTGAAATAGCCACAAGGTAGGGAGTTGCTCAGTCCCTTTTGTCATTTAAGAACTGGTAGAGATTTTTTTCTTTTCTTTCTTTTTTAAACAGTAGTGTCAGGAGGCAATCACCAGCATCCCTGTCTGTCTTTTTCCTTTTACTATAGTATAATTTTAATCCCATATATTGCTGGACAGCACTACTATGATACTATGATTTTTCCAAAGTGACATGTCTCTTTGTACGTTGTGTCCCCTCCCTCCATTTTCTGCATCATGGAGTAGTCAGGCAGACCCAGAGGCTGAAAAGAAAGAGGAGGGCGATCCTGAGAACCAGGCCGAGGTATTGCATACTGAAATACACATCTGTCTGTCCAGCCTCCTTTTTTTTTTTTTTTTAACACAACACATCTGACTCCATCTCAGTCTTTTCTTAGACTCTGTTTGTAACTGCTCTCCCTCTTTGCTTCCAGACAGGAAAAGAAGAGGAAGAGAAAGTAGAAGATGGCATGTGGGAGGAGACATTTAAATCACATTCAGATGGTAAACCTCATGGTAAGTCCCCGAGTTTTATAGACTTTCCTCCTTCTGAGCCCTTGTTTTCCGAAAACCATATTTATTCACATTTTTTTCAATGTCTTTTCTCTAATTCAAGTTTTTGGTTCTCTTGTTTACAGGTCCATCTGCCATTAGTTTAGACTTTTCATTGCCGGGAGTGGAACATGTTTACGGTATCCCAGAACATGCTGATACTCTCAGGCTTAAAACAACAGAGTGAGTGACAACAATATGACACTTTTCTGAATAAAATAAGGTGGTAGCATGAAAAATTTGTTTTTGGTTGTTGTTTTTTTTTAATTCAAGGCTGCATGTGTGTCTGTCTGTTGCAGTAATGGGGATCCATATCGGCTCTATAACCTGGATGTGTTCCAGTATGAACTTTATAACCCAATGGCTCTTTATGGTGCAGTCCCAGTTATGTTGGCTCACAATACCAAGAGGACCACGGGTATCTTCTGGCTTAATGCTGCTGAGACTTGGGTGGATATTAGCTCCAACACAGCAGGAAAGGTATGTCTGTTTTAGTTTTGGCCACTAAATATTAGGGTTTTGCTTAGTTTTGTTACATTACATGTGTGCCTGATACTTCTTTCCAGACTGTTTTTGGGAAGATGTTGGATTACGTGCAAGGCTCCAGCGAGACACCACAGACAGATGTGCGTTGGATCTCTGAAAGTGGGATCATTGATGTCTTCATAATGCTCGGACCAACACCCAAAGATGTCTTCTCTCAGTATGCTTCACTTACAGGTAGAAATATGGATGACAGAGCACAAACTCCTCTGATCCAGTGTTATTTAAGTCCTATGAGTCTCATGATCTGTAAAGGTTGACTACTTCTAGTATGTTTTATGTTCAAGTTCCATATTTGTCTTTACTTTCATGCTTTACTTCTTAATATTCAAGGTTTAGAAATGCCTTAATATGTCTTAAATTTTAGGAAGGACAGTATTATATTTAATCTGGGACAGAATGAGTGACTGTCACTTTTTATTTTATATCCCATATTATTTTCTTTTTGGCTTTACATTATGCAATAGATATTATTTATGTACTGGAAACATGTCTGGTCAGGTGAAGCCTTCAGACTCCATTACCAGGTATCAGATAGCTTAAAGCTTTTTAACTCTGAAACCCACATTACTGTGGGTTTTGTGCACAAGCTGACACTACTTGTCCGCAAACAACATCCATACAACTTTCAGCAAATGTTCCCTGTTGTCTAATTTGTACTTTTTTTTCTACAGTAATATTGTTTTCTCATTTTTCATGTATTAAAGTAGCTTCATATGTGCTTAGAAATATGCAGATACTGTTGGGGAACAGACCCTCTTTCAATTTAATGACCTATTCCCTTATCGAGCTTGCACAAATTTAATCACTGTAAAACTTGTAGGGACAAAATTAATTCCGTAATTCTCATTTAGTAAAATCATGTGTGTCAAATTAGAATCTGGCTTAACACAGCCCTGTCTCTGTTGTTCTTCAGGCACACAGGCTTTTCCTCCTTTGGCTGCTCTGGCCTACCACCAGTGTCGCTGGAACTACAACGACCAAGAAGATGTGCAGTCAGTGGATGCTGGCTTTGACGAGCATGATATCCCGTATGACTTTATCTGGCTTGATATCGAACACACAGATGGGAAGCGCTACTTCACCTGGGATCCACACAAGTTTGCAACACCAAAAGAAATGTTGCAGGGTATCATGGACAAGAAACGCAAGGTGCACATGATAAATAAACCTTTTTATGACAGCATCACACTTCCTTCCAGAATGATTTTTGTCATTTTTTCATTATTATTTTTGCTTGTTTCTAAAAACATGTTGTTCATTTGTGTGTAGATGGTGGCCATTGTGGACCCTCATATCAAAGTGGATAGCAACTACAAGATCCATAATGAAATCCGCTCACGGGGCTTCTATATCAAGAACAAAGATGGGGGAGATTATGAGGGCTGGTGCTGGCCAGGTAAGAAATGAATAGAATGATGTATTGATTGTGTCCTTATTAAGCCTGAGGAATATCCAAGTATCCTGGAGCTACATGCAGGCAAAGAATTTGCAGTGTTGGTTCACAATAAAATTAGCCCGTTTAAGATGACTGCACTGTACTGATGAACAAATAGTAATGATATATTTTTATTCAGTCTTTATTTTACCAGAACAAAACTTCTTGTTGCTGAGTGAGAAGTGAATGAATATAACATAAGGATAGATGGAGAAGAAGTTGAGCAGGTCAACCAATTTAAATATCTGGGCTCAGTTAAAACCTCCACCACAAATTATACAACTGATGTAAAAGCAAGGATTGGAATGGCTAAAGGAAGGATGATTGAACTGCAGGACCTGTGGAAAGATCACAACCTTACAACAACATTGAAGATGAAACTGGTTAAGATACTCGTATGGAGTGTACTTCTATATGGCTTGGAGTGGTGGACGCTAACTAAAGCAGATGAAAACCGTATGCTTGCTGCTGAAATGTGGTTCTGGAGAAGATTACTGAATATCTCATGGAAAGAGAAAAGAACAAATAAGAGCATCCTTGAGGAACTCGGAATAAAGAGACATCTGCCTGTAGTGATAGTGAAAAGAAAGTTAACCTACTTTGGCTACATAATAAGAGGAAGCGGTAATGCACTAGCACTCCAGATGATTGAAGGAAAGGTAGAAGGGAAGAGAAAGAGAGGACGTCAGAGGAAACATAGATAACATCAGAGAATGGACGGGAATGAATCTAGTGCAAGCCAAGCATCTAGCTAATAATAGATCTGCTGGAAGGAGGAGATACGGAGATGCGAACAGATCGTAGCCAATCGTCAGTGTTGACGGCAGCCGAAGGAGAAGAAGATTTTACCAGGAAGTCCCATGAGATCAAACCTCTTTTATTACACCTAATACTATAACAGTCACTGAAAATGCAGTCAAATTTTATGTAGATGCTTATTTTTTATGTAGATGCACACTCACTTTTCACTGTGATAGTCACACACAGGAACATTTTGCCCTGGTTATAATTTGCAGCTGAGATCTTAGATGTTGAGAACCTGTGTTTCTTTGCTACCCACGTCTGCAATGTTATAACGATGGATGATGCCTTTCAGGCAGTGCTGGTTATCCAGACTTCACCCGCCCAGACATGAGGGCCTGGTGGGCGAGTATGTTTGACTACAATCAGTATGAGGTGAGTCCAGTGGTCACTTGTGTGCTAAAGATTACAGCAAAAAAATAATTAATCTATGTACAGAACATTTGCTTATCTTTGATATTCAAAACACCAGCTTCTCACACATACTTTGTTTTGGGAGGATAATGGTTTCAGAGATTAAACTTAAGCAAGCAGCAAACCCCTACTGTTTTCAACCCATTGTTAGTCTTTGACATAATAATTTTATAATACCATGAAGATGTAATATTTCTGAGATGGTTAACACTCTGAAAATATCATACTGTTGTAATCACACAAATGCACCTATTGTAGGACGTTGTTCTTTGTGCTTATGAAAAATTAAGTGATTAAAGAAGAGTCGCACTGAGAAATGGTCACAGTTACGTTATTTTACAAAGTAACATCCTCTCTCAGGGCTCCTTGGAGAACTTGTACACATGGAATGACATGAACGAGCCATCAGTATTTAATGGGCCAGAAGTCACCATGCACAAAGATGCAATGCATGGAGCATGGGAGCACCGTGATGTCCATAACCTCTATGGTTTTTATGTGGTGAGTAAACATTTAATGAACTTTATTGACAAAATATCTGATAATTCTGGAGTTTAAATATTTAAGTGATGGATATCCTGTTACATAGTGGTAAGATGCTGATATTTTTTGCTTCCTTTTGTGATTTTCAGCAAATGGCCACAGCGGACGGTCTGATCCAGAGGTCAGGAGGAGTTGAACGACCATTTGTCCTGACCAGGGCTTTCTTTGCGGGGTCACAGCGCTACGGTGAACATCTTACTACCTTTGCCCTCCCAATCTCTACTGAGCAATCTTATTTGTCCTACACATTTTCAGCCTCTCTTTCTAATTAGATCATAGCGTGTTTGCCTCTTGGTGTGACTCATTCGGGCATGTCTGAACACAATGGACTCAGATACAGCCCAAATTAACTACAAGAAGACCTTTTTAGAAGAGGCAACCTTGATCTGGTTTTAAAAAAAACAAAAAACACCAGGTGCAGTTTCTTGATGGAACTCTAAAAGTTTGAGCTGAATACCTCTAAGAACCAGGTGTGCTTTACATTCTAGGATGTAGAAGAGCTCACAAACAGAGTAGAAGCTAATTATTCCATGTTAAATTCTCCAGCAGTGTTTCTCCCACTGAAATATTATGCATATATGCACTGATCTAGCGCACATGACCTTCTTTTAATATGTATTGTCTTAAGCAGAGTGAACATCCTCACGTGGTTTGTAGTGATGCATTTGTAGGTTAAAAAAGAAACTGAATTATTGGGAAAAACACTCTTAAGTTTAGTAACTCAGCTGATTTTAATTCAGAGTAAACTGTGGAGGTTAAAATGCCCTGAAAAAGGGCTCCCACGGGGTCTTAAAGTCTTAAAAATCTAGAATTTACAAATCTGCATTTAATAATTTATACTGTTCAAAACACAGCCAAACAAGAGTTTGCATCATACCAGGTTCAAACTTGTAACATTATACACATGTTTTTTTTTTTTATTTAATATGTTTGACAATAGATTAAATTGGGCCTTGGGTTTATGCAACACTATTGTGTCCTGTCAAAAGAACCCTTTATGCTAGATGCTAAGTTTGGGGTGTTCTGCAGGTGCTGTGTGGACAGGTGATAATGCTGCTGAGTGGGACCATCTTAAGATCTCCATCCCCATGTGTCTGAGTCTGGGTCTGGTTGGAATCTCCTTCTGTGGTGGTGAGTGAGCATTTGGTTTGTACAGTAACACTATACATGCAACCAGTCACCTTGCTGCAGTGATGCATAAATGCACACTAGTATCTTGTTTCTTCAGCCAGCCTAGTTTAGATGGACCTAATTTTGAATGTTGAGTGCCATTCAGGTCTTGAACAGCTTAATCTCTTGATCAGTACTAAAATAATTAGAATCAACATAATTTGCTGTGACATGTTGCAGCCTAAGTCACTCTCTACAGCCTCGTGTAATGATAATCAATGGTGAAAAAAAAATCTGTGTACAGTAAAACCTGGCCTTGAAGGAAAGAAGCTGAATCTTTATTAAAATCAGTTTTCCTAAAATATTTCTTCTGACGCAGATCTCCTTAGGGTGTTTAGTAGTGTTTCCATGGAAACTTGCACAGATAAACTGCAGGAAGTGTTTCCATGGTGAAGGCACAGGTTTCCTCATTTGTATATTAAACACTTCAAATCTGCTGCCTCTGTGTTTGACATTCTGTATTCATGATAAATAACCCTTGCCTTCAGGATCAGATCTGGTGTTTTTTCTGTGATTTGACATGTAGCATTTGCACCAAAAGAGCAAGAAAACTATTATTTCTTCTTTGAAATCAGAAGTTTTAAGCTCAGATATCAGCCTCAACAACAACAACAAACAAACAAAATAAAAAGGTTATGTATAAACAGCCATCACATGACTAACTCTGATCATGCTGTGTGCTTCATAGCTGATGTTGGAGGATTTTTCAAGTCTCCAAGCACTGAGCTGCTGGTCCGTTGGTATCAGACAGGGGCATACCAGCCGTTCTTCCGCGCACACGCTCACCTGGACACGCCCCGCCGTGAGCCCTGGCTGTTTGGGCCTGAAAACACAGCATTGATTCGTGATGCAGTCCGCCAGCGCTACACCCTGCTGCCCTACTGGTACCAGCAGTTTTACCAGGCATACCACACCGGACAACCTGTTATGAGGTGAGTATGCTAAAATACTAAAATATGCTGACAAATGTCATGTGCTTGGATAGTTATACTACAGACTTGTATGATTAAATCAGACAGGATAGTGTAAATACCAGTTCTCATTGTGAAACCACACTGCAGAGCATCAGCGAGCTCTGTCTGTCTAATAAATGTTTAATAAAATTATATTTATCCTGATCTCAACTGATGAAAATGCACCATAGTGTTTTGAATCAGTGCACATTTTACCAACAAATATAACATTCTGTATTATCATGTTATTCCTTCCACAGTTTTAAGAATGTATAAAATACTTGTTAACTCTGGTCCTGATTATCTGTTGTAGACCTCTGTGGGTGGAATATCCTCAGGATCCAGCTACTTTTGCTTTGGATGATGAGTTCCTTATCGGTGAGATATATAATAGACACAAACTGTTTTTGTTGTTGTTTTTTACAAACATACAAATTCTCAGATTCTAACATCTTAAACTTTACCTTTTTGCTTGTCTGTCACAGTAAGCACAATATTTTAAGGATGTCAACTCTGTCTTTTAGAATCACTAATCAACATTTTTAACCTTATTCTGATATTTTATATGCCAAGTAATGTATCCTTTAAATTAAGAAAGTTGGCAGATTTAATTGTGATTTTTGCATCTTTATTTAGAAAAGACACATGGTCACATTGGTCTCTGAATGTCAAAATATGAAGAGGTTCTACAGTCCAGTCCTCCAAACTTTACAGAGGGTGTATCAAAGCCCTGTCATATAGATGTAAGGATGTAGGCTAGACCTCTTTGGAGATTGAAGTGTTCTGGTAGCCCCGAGAGAAACATTCCTTTTGAGTAAAGCCCATTCTCTCATTAATTCTCAGATTTTCACGTGTTGACCCAAGCCAACCAGCATTTTTTACTTAATTTTTCTTTGTTAGTGACTCAAAGTTGGTAAAGTTTCATTATTTTTACTCTAGGGGCATTTTACTTGTGTAGTTTACATTAGTCGTGTCCTTTTTTATTTTGGGATAAAACACTAAAAACTGCTCCTCACCATACATTTTCTTGCTGCAGGAAGAGACTTGTTGGTGCATCCAGTCACAGAGGAAGGAGCCAGGGGAGTTACTGCCTACCTACCAGGCAAAGACGAGGTGAGAAGGAACAAGAGAGTTTCAATATGTATTACCTTTTAATTTCACTAGGTCTACAGTTTAAGTGTTTTGAAACCTTGTCTGTGTGTGTGTGTCTCTCCATAGGTCTGGTTTGATGTCAACACCTTCCAGAAACACAATGGAGCCCAGAACCTGTACATCCCTGTCACCATGAGCTCTGTAAGACCCACAAACTGCACCCAGCTTAAGTCTATTAATGCACTCATTACCCCCAACCAACTGACTTTTGTGTTTTTATGTAAAATACAGCATGTTTTTTACATTACACTAACCCTAGGTTTAGTGTAATATATATTTCATAATACTGGAAGATCTCAGAGTGTCTGTGTGTATCTGCACAGTTCTGAGAAATTGAGAACTTTTTAACTGGACAATTTCGTATCTACAGTTGAGAAATGGTCCCATCTCCACATTAGATATCTCATTAACAGGACCAATATTTTGAGAGATACTAGTAATTTTGGAATACAATAGTCTCACAGTCACATTGCTATGCCCATGACAGTTGACAGGATGCACAGTACCATGCTGCATGACGGGAAATGAAGTTAAAAACAGGAATGACACATTTACTAACTTCAGTTCCTAGATACCGGTATTAATATGACCTGTGCTTCCCCACAGGTCAACGTACTAGTGTTTGTATATAAGCATTTGTACCTTTGCTTATCTAAGTTATTAACTAAAAAAAAAATACAAACACACCATGAATCTCACCATTGTGTGCACATTCTTTTTGCATTGTAAAAAGGCAGAACTGTTATCTATTTCCATCTAGATTAGTCTTTGAAACATCCTTGTCCTTTTTTCTTCCAATTTCATATTTTCAAATAGGAGATACACAAACCTCCTATTTTATTTATTTACAAAAGCAAGACTTTACACTTGTATTTATAAAAATGTTGACAAGTTTTTGCCAAAATATCCTTCTGTTTTCGTTCTCCAACGGTCACTGTAACCAATAACAATAGAAGTAACTGATGTTTTCCAACCATCAGATATTGTCATTTCTTTGAGCGCCTGTAAGTGATAAATTGTTAATTTCTCTCTATTTTCTCTGGTTTAAATTTTTATTTTTTTTTGTTCTTGGCAGATTCCTGTTTTCCAACGTGGAGGATCCATTATTCCCAGGAAGCTTAGAGTCCGCCGGTCCTCTTCCTGCATGGAACATGATCCCTACACTTTATATGTGGCTCTGAATCCACAGGTAAGATGAATCTTCACTACACACTTTAAACAGCTGTACAGAAATGTATAGTTATTTTTGATGAATTTCACATCAGCTTGCATTTAAGACGTGAATTTATTTACAGCGAACTGCGGAAGGAGAAATCTACATTGACGACGGCCACACCTTTAACTATGAAAAGCAGGAGTTCATCCACAGGAGGCTGATGTTTGCCAACAACATCCTTTCCTCTGTGTGAGTGATGAGGAAACATTCACTCTGGATACACTTGATAAGACCAAGCATTGTCTTTAAAACTGGCTGTATGACTGTTTTGTTTTTTTTTTCATCCTGTCCACAGGAACCTTAATCCACAAGCCCGGTTTACTACTCGCTCCTGGATCGAACGTGTTGTCATACTGGGAGCAAGTAAACCCAGCAAGGTTACACTTAAGGCTGCTGGTGAGTGCATGATCTCTTTTATGTCCAAAGTCTGTTTCTGTAGTTTATCGCATCATTTCAATAATGGAAAAGTCCTCTCTTCTTGTACATTTACATTGCAGGCCTCAATGGTCAGTTTATGTTTGTTATTAATGTGGCCAGTAATTAATTTCTGTATAAACCAGTCACAGTCCTGAATTGTGATCAACAGGGGAATCTAACTGCTAGCCTTAAGTTTGTTTAATCTGTATTTTCAGGCTGTTAACTTATTTCTGACTCTGTACTTGTATGAGGTTCACCATGTTTGTACAGGTCTGAAGTTGCAAAAGAAAAGTGACTATTCGATTTCAGACCAAATATTGAAGTGGCCCACATGAGAACTGAAGTCAGAGGGACTCATGTAATGTAATGTAACTGCTCCCACAGAGGAGACCAGTTATATTTAGCTCCCTTTTTCAGCAGGTTAACAGGGCGGGGATGAACACGTTAAAATCTGGTTTTGAGGATTCTTTTTTTTTTTTTATGACTGGATTAATTAATTATCATTGTTTAAATTAAATGTTTTTGAGAGCCTGAAGTGAAGGCTGTGTTACATTCTGTTGAATACTCCAAGACTAAAAGCAAATTAGATTAAACTTTATTGTCATTGCATGTCACAAGTACAATGCCATGAAATGCAGATTGAGTCTTAACCGATCACTAACTGATCACTGAACATTTTTATCAGGTGTCTTGTTCTTGCTAAACTTTTGAGCCATACACTAACCTCTGATATGAGCCTACGTTTTTATTACATGCTGTTTATTTGTGAGGTTAAATGACATTTACATGACCCGTCTGCTTCCTGTTGTCATGGGTTTTTTCCCCCCCAAACACACAGATGGTAAGGAGAGCACTGTAGACTTCGACTTTGATGCCTCCATGTCTGTGTTGACGCTGCGTAAGCCCGGCATGAACGCTGGGGAAGACTGGACTGTGAAGCTTCAGTAACTGTGGAGACGGGAACAGCGGAGTAGTAGAAGAAAATGGCAAACGGAACTGAAGGAGGGAAAGGAGGAGGAGGAGGAAGAAGAAGAAATGGACACAAGACACTGATATTAAGACTAATGAAAATGAGACAACAGGATATCCAACATAAAGGACATTAACACAAGACACATTCACACACAAACCCATGTAGACCTGTTAGTCCAACTGAACTATGTAATGTCTATCATGTCCGTCTTGTGTTCAGTCACACTGTAATTCTTAACGCAAAGGGTGACTACTAGATAGATTTGTTTTTAATATAGATAACAAATGAGCAGTTCAAATCGTGTCATTGTAATGAGTCATTGGAGGAAGAAAAAACATTGAGGCACACTTTTTTTTTTTTTTTCCTTTTTCGTCCACTTGTTTGTCCATCTGCCATGGGAGATTGTCTGGCATTTGGAAAAATGAAGGTTTATATTCAACCCAGGTGTTCCCCCTGCTGGTGGATCCCTGTATCTGTTTCTGACTAGAGACTGAAATATCATTCCATCCTGCTTTTAAGGCTTAAAAGACATAAAACTATCCCTTGCCACATTTCATTCACATTCAGGGAGCACTTTCCAATTCTGTAACTTGTCACTACTTTTTTCTCCCATGTTTCTTAAATTTTACACAAAATGTAGAGAAATAATCCTCTGTAGCCAAATCATTCTTGTTCAGCCGCTCCCTAAATGAGTGAATTTGTGTGTATGGAAGCGGACATGTTTCCTTTTCTGAGGTGTTACTGCAGCACAGAGGCATCAGGAGTCATTCAGGGGCCTGAACCACTGATGAATGCACCGATCATCTTGTTAACGTGCTTTATTTGTTTTATTAATTTTTTTTTTCCCGACATTGTTTACTAGATTATTTTAATGCACTTGAGGAAAAATAAAAAATACTATTGCTTAGATTTTCATGTGTTAGTAGATATTGAAAGTGTCCAGGGTTTCCAGTTCAACATTTTGTAATATTTTTGCCCAATCGTAGATTTCATCAGTCATCTGCAGATACCCACTGGTTCTTTTAAATATCCAAATGATCCACCGGAGAGTCTGGATTATGTCCTGTCAAGACAAAACATCAGGCATTTTGTTGTTTTGAGTTTGTCTCTTGATTGCTTTTATGATCATAACTGTACATGTTGCTGCAATTTTGTTGGAAATGGCTTGAGCTGATGGAAACGGAAGTGAAAGAAGAGATTTGAAGTTGTCAAATGTACTCTAAAAGATGAGACCAAGTGAAAATAAAGTTGACCAAATCTACTGAAATGCTTGCTTTTTACTTTTTTTTGGGTTGTTGTTGTTGCCATCACTTTGAATCTCTCACAATGGGGTTCATAAAAATGTTGAAGTGCATATTATTAATATCTCACACCCTTATTTTTAAAAGTTCACAGTAGGTCTTTCTTAAAGATCTGGTTTTAGATGTAAATCACACTAGCAGTCTCTTGTAATGAGTCAAATCTTTGACAAGATTTTTTTTTTTTTTTTTACTGTTCATCTAACTGTATATCTACTGTCTGTATCTGTGCATTCATGGCTGATTGTACAGTCAATATTCATGTTGCTATTTTTAACAATTGAGCATAGGAATAATTATGATCAATATTTTCCAAAAGCAGCGACATTATTCCATACAGCCAGAATCTGTAAAGAATGAAGGAAAAGTACAGTGTATCATAAAATTGCAGTTTCTCAGGAATAACACAACTAAACAACACAGAGGAGAATAAAATACTGTTTTGAGGGTATGCAGGGTAACATGGAATGTGATGATTCTAGTTTCTTGAAAAGTAACTGAATTATTGGAATAGTGAGTATAAGGTGACCTTGAATAGAGCTTATTGTATTGTCCATGATGACAAATTCACCAAATTCAATTAAGTCAAAATGTACTTGTTTTTGATCAACAATACTGATAGTGTTACATTTACTTTATAAACATTAAACAAAAACCCCTGATTACTTCTAAACACTGGCACATTTCGACTAAATATTTGATTTTTAATTCAAAATTTTACCTATACAAATGTTTATATAAATACCTTTTTTGCTCTTATATTTAATGTCTCACTTTGTTATTTTTCTACCTGTCTTTCTCTGTACTTGCTTGTAGTATGTTGCTGCTGTTAACTGTGAAATTCCCCAATGGTGGGAAAAATAAAGTTATATCTTAAAAACAGTACTCTTTCGCCCACGTTTTCTTCCATGATTTTTACAGCTGGTATCTGCAGCATGTTTGTATTTTCATACAAAACCATGAACTGTGTACACAGCCAACTTACAAATGTAGATTTTTATTGTAATGTGGAGTTTAGATAAATCACACAAGAAAAAAATAAAAAAGAGAATGTATGATGTCGCATATGGATGACGTCACAGCGCGTTCCATCATGGCGGCTGAAGGCTGCGGGGAGATGAGCGGTAACGGGGAACTCGAAGAGTCTTCAGGTATTATTTTGCAAACTTTAATAAGACTTTACCACGGAGTTGTGAATTGAAGCGATCAGATACCGCATTAATGTGCATTCTCCTTTGGTAAATGCTGTGATCGGAGCTTTTGTAGAAGCAGACGTGACGAGCTAGGCTAATATTGCTAACGTGATTTTAACTACACACACCATTAAACACAGCAGAATGTTGTGTGACAGCTAAATGCAAAACTGACTTCATATGTTTAACAAAAAGGCTGGTTTGTCATTATCACTTTACGTTAAATTAAGGCTGAAATTAACCCAAATACCTGTGCCCTTAGCACTGACAAAAGTAAATATACCGCTCTCTACGGTTTCAATGAATAAATTGTTAGAATGAGGTCATTTGTAGTACTTTTGTATTATTGAAAATTATGATCAAGTATGACATGTTTTGACTGCTCTTTACGTAACCTCGTTGTTACCTAAAACTACTTGTCCTGGTGCGATAAAAGTATAGATACAGATTCAAAATATATGTATCCTGAGTGACAATTAGAAATCCATGCTTAGTTTTAGTTTGCTTATTTTCCCCTTCCCCATAGAAATAGCCAATTAATTAATTATTACCACGTTTACTGTTGCTAAATGAACTCATACATATTCATCTTTCAAGGTAAAATTTAGAACATCCTTCTAAACCAACATGATCACAACATGTTCTGTGCAAAATTGTGTCATGATACAGATCTTGCAATGTAATAAACATCAAAACTGTAGGCAGGGTAACTTATGGTATTGTTTTTTAAATATAATTTTAGGGAAACTACATGAAGAGCACCAGCATTTACATGAGTGTGTAAATTTATGTAGTCAAAACAGTGTGTTCTACATTTACATTTATTACAGAAGCTGCAGCTGTGCTTTTTCTGATCAAAGAAAGTAAGCTTATTGTCCACAATAGAGAATTTATATGATATCTATGCAATATTGTTTTGCAGCACTCAAGTGTATTAATATGTTCTTACATGCCTAGTTCTCTGCTGGAGCAGAGGTGGTGAGAAAGCACATAAACATTAATTTTCAAAACCATGGAAAATTTAGAGAAATGGGAGGGGAGTGTGCATATAACCAAATTGTGGCTTCCTCTGAAGATGAAAGAGGATTGATGCATGATATCTCTTCCCTTTCAAAAGCTTTGGAGACCTCTGATGACCCTGTGCAACCTGAGGTGGAGATGTCAGAGGAGAATGGTGGTGCCGCTGTGGCCCCTCCATGCCCCGATCCCACTTCCTTCTCCGCATTGCCTGCTACAGAGGATGAGGAGGGGGATCTGCCTGCAGATTTTGATCGTCTATGGAAGGCTGCTCATGACAACCCACAGGACTTCACCTGCTGGACTGACCTTTTGCAGTACTGTGAGCAGGAGGTGTGTATCTTATATTAGGAGGAGGAGCAAAGAGTGGTTCTGGATAAAATGAAAAATAAGTATCTTATCTTGAAGTTATCCCTACAAAGGTAGACATTTGTCCAAACATTCTAGCTTCATTTTTGTTTTGATGTTTCAGGGTCATGCCACAGCATCTCGCAGAGCACTGGAGGCCTTTCTTGCTCGCTACCCCCTTTGCTATGGCTACTGGAAGAAATTTGCTGATTTGGAGCGTCGTGCAGGGTACAACAACAAAGCAGAGGAGGTAAAACATCAGCAGGAATTTTTTTAACCAACATAATTAGGAATTATTTTAATACGATTAATATTTTTCCCACAGTTATGGCTGTGAACTGCTGTTTTAAATGGTTTTCTTTTTTAGGTATGCATCCAAGGCCTTCAGTCGATTCCTCTGAGTGTAGATCTGTGGATCCACTATATCAATCTGCTGCTGGGAACACTAGACATGAACCTGCCTGAGTCACCTATGCGGATTCGGAGGTAAACAAACATCTGTCAACAATACATAGCAGAGCCATTACATTAGTAATTCATTTGTCACATTATTTTCTGACCTTAACCCTCAGTGTATTTGAGGATGCGGTTACTGCAGCAGGTTTGGACTTCCACTCAGATCGGCTTTGGGATCTGTATATTGAATGGGAGAAGGAGCAGGGGAACACGAAGAATGCTGCTGCTGTCCTAGACAGAGTTCTTCAGGTCCCCACACAGCTCTACAACACCCACTACGACAAGTAAGAACATACACATAATTCTCAAATGCAAAACTTGGCTTTCGGTCAGAGCGGAAAGGTTTAACAACAATATAACATTCAAAATTAATATATAAAGCAACAAGACATAACAAAATATAAACTTAAGTGAGTGAAACAAGCATAATGCAAAATAAAAGCAACTGAAACAATGTAAGACACTAAATGAACCAATAGTTGCTGGCTGGTCTTCATGTTGTCTGTTACCTTGATAAAGGAAATATGTGTTGCTGACATAAAGTGAGCTATTATGGCTTCATATTTAGAGATGTTGGTGTTTGTTATGTTATTTAAGCACTAAATGAAAATAGGTGATGTCTTAATACTTATTCAAGCCAAAATGGCCTAGTTTTTGATCAACTTTTAAACTAAACTTAAAATTTTTTTTCCTGAACTCCTTTAAGGTTCAAGGCCCATCTGAACAGCCATGAACCCAAAGAGTTGCTTTCCTCAGAGGAGTATGAGGAGGTAAGGGCGTTGTGTAGGCAGACTCAGAAGGCTGAACGTGCTGAACAGGCCCAAGAGGAAGAAGAGGAGAGACCGCCAGGGGAGGAAGAGCCGGCCACACCAGAAGGCACAGACACAGTGAGTGATACCTGTCAAACATGAGGAGGGGCTCGTCTGTTTTGTGTGATGAAAAATGTACATTTTTAGCTGTGTTTTGGCAAGTGCAAGAGCTTGGTTTTGTAGCTCACCCACCGATAGGCCATGAACTATTGTGAAGGCGTTGCCTTTGTTATCACCGTCATGTTGTTGTCATCGTCTTTGTTAGAAATTTCTTCTAATATCTTCTTTGGTGGAATCACTAGTCAGATTCATTTCAGATTTTATATGTAGCTTTCTTGGGACAATGTCTACAAATTTTGTTCAGTTTGGAGAAATTTACTATTCTGATGAATTTTTTAAAAATATTAAAACAACTGCCATTACTTAAAATGGGCCATACTTTGATCGCTTATTAAACAGAAATGGTTAGAGATATCAATATAGTTACTGTTGAGCACAGATAGTAAGTTGTATATGGGCTTTCATTTAAATTCTTCAGTTATTCTCAAGTGAAAGCATGACCCACTCCTCCCCAAAACCTTGCAAATTCAAGTTATAGTAGATAGACAGACAGGCCTATTTTATAATCTTTGCTTTTTGATTGCAGGAGGAACTGATGCAGAAGATCAGGGAACAAGTTCTGGTTCGCAGGGATAAAGTGTACCAGCAGAATGAGGGAGAAGTACGCAAGAGGTGGCACTTCGAAGATGCTGTGAGTCGTATCAAGAATCAACCAAATTTCTGATGATAAAGAATCAAGAAATAACACGAGACTTTGAAAATAAAGAACTTCATCAAACTACAAAAATTAACAACACAGTGCTAGTTCACACTGTTATAGAAAAATCAACCTGTGTAATGGAGCCTTGATAGTAACTGCTCAATAATCATTTGTTTTATACCTGTTTTACATATATCCCCTGTCTCTGATAAGACCCGATTGGCCAAAATCTTCTGTTGTTGGCTAGATATTCTGAGGCCTGAAAGCAGAGCCAAGAGTAGGTAGAGCAATCTTATTTCCTCTCAGACTACTTGAATTACAATACATTAAAAGGTTGATTTGGAATTTCTGCCCAATGATTTCAGCTGGACTTTTAACTGACTCCAGACACTTTAATTTCTGTCTCCACCCTGTAGATTAAACGGCCTTACTTCCACGTCAAACCCCTCGATCGTCTCCAGCTGCGAGCCTGGCATTCTTATTTGGACTGGGAGATCGCTCAGCTTACCAGTGACGACAGAGATCCCAACCAAGGTGATCACATGATATAAATACTGTTTTCATCACAGTGAAGAATGTTGTGGAAAGCATCATTTATGATACTTTTTGTTGTTTTACCAGACTCAAACCCGGCAGCTACAGAGGGGTCAGAGGTCACGGTACAGCCTCAGGATGAATCAGAGAGGAGTGTGGTTGCCCTTGACGACCACAGGGTTCGCATCCTGTTTGAGCGCTGCCTGATTGCCTGCGCTTTGTATGAGGAGTGCTGGATCAGGGTATGAAAATAAATGTGTGTGAGTGGTAGAACCATATTCACAGGATGTTTTTTTTATTCACATCGACATCTTAAAATTATTGTATTTAGAATAGTTCGTGTATGATTCCGGCCCTGTAGACTAGTTTGAGAATAGTATTTTTCATCTACAAGTGATGTGTTAATGTTACATGTGTGTATAGATAATCATTGGCTAAAATATGCTTGTATGTACTGTCTAGTATGTCCAGTATTTGGAGCCGCAGAGTGTGGACGAGGCTCGGGCCGTGTTCAGACGAGCCTGTGAGATCCACCTGACGCACAAACCCAATATCCATATGCAGTGGGCCACCTTTGAGGAGAGGCATGGTAAGAAACATTGGCAACAACTACAGTTAATTTAAGTCTTTTTATTTATAAATGAAGTAGATGTACATGTTAGTGCAGAGGTGGTTACCAGTGTGAACACAAAATAATATTGGGCGATTGTAGGCTTTATGGTTTTCTGTTTTCCAATGACCCAAAGTTTCTAAATCAAACAGGTACTTGCATTTAATGCTGGTGATTTCAAGTTTATTCTCAGATTTTTAGCATAGCACTAAATGTGTAATTATTGAGTTTTCATTTAACTTGCATTTACAATTTTTTGAGGCAACTGTAGAACTGACACTATGCTTTCACTATGCTTTTAAAACCCCTTGTAGGCCTAAATTTCACATTTGAGACTTTTAGGAACGTGTAGAAACAAAGCTGTTTTATCACCATTTAATCGGGTTATCAGCAGACAGAGTGAAAGTACAGAAGCTCCGTTAAGTTTAATTGCTATGCAGACACCAAGTATCATCAGCAATCATAAAACTGAAAAATATATTGGAGCAATGATTGTTTTATCCAAAATATGACTGATAATAAGGATGTCAATGCGTAAACATGTTAATGTGTGTAGGTGTAAGGTCATTATACAAGACAGTGAAACTTTTGTAGTGCTGGCTTCAACATCTTTTCACTAACCCCCTCCCCAATCAATCCATTCTATACTGCACTCATTTGCACGTTTTTTTTCAGCTGTTTTATTTATTTATTTAAGTATGTGGGCTCCGGAAGCCAAGCAACAACGTTTCATTGCCAAAAATCTCACTGTGTGTATTCTTTGTGTAATGACAATAAAGGAAGTCTAAGTCTCTGTCCTCTCTATCAGGTGACTTAACAGAGGCCCGGCGAATACTGGAAGCCCTAGAGAAAAACCTACCTGGGTTGGCAGTGGTACGTCTCCGCAGGGCCGGTTTGGAGAGACGAGCAGGACAGCTGGACCAATCAGAGGCCTTACTGCAAGAGGCGGTGACAGAATCTAAAGAAAAGCCCACGTTACATGCTTTCTACTCCATTAAACTGGCACGTCTGCTGCTGAAGCTCAGCAGAAACCCCAGCAGGGCCAGAATTGTACTACAGGAGGCGCTGGAAATCAGTCCGGTGAGAAACAATTACAGATACACTGCTAAAATACTAAATACAGATGTACTGTGGTGGGTGATAATTTGCTGCCTTACTTTTTATGATATGTTGTGCATACTTTTAGATGGAATTTCTTTATCTTTAAAATGAATCTCAATTTATGACTGTTGAGACATAAAACATGTTGATTTAGTAGTAGTTATTCACGCCTGGTTTGTCGTGGTTTCCATCTTCCTCCCTCAGGATAACGATAAACTCCATATGAATCTATTAGAACTAGAGGTGTCAGGGGACCCGTGGACCTCAACTGAGGCAGTGCAGGACTGTGTGAGACGAGCCCTGGCAGCTCCCCTCGAGCCACACACCAAGATCCTCTTCTCTGAGAGGGGTCTGCAGTACATAGAGGACTATAGCAACTCCATTCAGAGGTAAGGAAACAGAAGCACTCTGACTTTATATTTTTGACTGATGCTTTCACAGACTCTAATGCCCTACTTTGGTCTTCTGCAGTGTGGTGTCAGTTTATGAGGGACACCAGAAACTAGTTAAGGAGCTCGGCGGGACAAAGAGAGGAGCAGAGAATGGGTGAGAAATATTTCTGCAGCTGGTAGTTTAAAAAAAAACAAAAAACACTTATCTGGAGATGGACTTCATTTATAGGGACTATAGTGTTCAGAAGATGCTTTGCAGCTGAGCCTCAATTACATTTACAGAGACGAGGATCCAGAGAAGCTGAGCAAAACTGACGATGGCTCGGCTGTTGCTGCATCTGCACAAGTCCCACCTACAATGCCTCATGTTCCCATAACCACACCCCCTCCTCCTATGATGGGCAGTGACCAGAGTGGCTACAGTGGATACGGAAGCTGGTACCAGGTACGGTTATTCATACAGGGTTTTAACGTTTGCGTATCCATAACTTCCCAGCAAGTTTTACAATTATGTTGACATAATTGCCAGAAGACTAGTGAAATATTGTATCTTATTTGCTCCAAAGGCCACATTTGTTCACAGTTCTTAGATTTTTTACGAATCAGATAAGGGTAATAGTCTGAAAACACTAAATGTTATATTCTTATTTATCCACACCTGTAAATGAATTAAATCAAATCTCATGTTTAATAAGAACTCTATCTTTTACCTAAAAGGAAAGAATAGAAACTTTGTAAATAAACCAATGAGGAAACCAAACAAGGTTACATTTGATGGTTCACTTTAAAGTACAACATATATGTATGATGAGGGCAGGATCCATGTACGTTGTGGCGATTCAATTTCCATTTTGAAATTAAAAAATGAAAAACAGAAAATGACCTGGATTTGTATCCTGTTCTTAAAATTGAAAAAATAAAATATGAGAAACAGCTCTTTAACTGACTTTAGATGCTGTGGAAAATGGAAATTTGGAATTGAGAAGAGTTCCTTTTCCATAGGTACGTTTTTTTTCAATAACTCCAAAGACTTTTTCCCGTGAGCCCCCGGAAACCAAAGACATTTGTAGTTCAGATTTGTTAAATGCAAGAAAATGTCTTTAGATCAATACAGTGAAACCTTGACGGGTCATGAAGCTCATAACTCAATTTACTCGTATATCAAATCAATTTTCTTTCATTTATCATCTGAACCAGTTTTATCCTCACTAGGGTTGCTGGAGCCTATCCCAGCTACTTATGGGTGAAGGAAATGGTATTAAGTATTTAATTATATTTGACGTGTTCTAGATTACCTCTTTAGGACACGCAGCAATAATGAAATACAGGTAGTTTTCTGTTTTTCATTTTTTAAATTCAAATTAGAAATCAGGTGGTCACAATATACACGGACTGGGCAGGTATGCTGAAAAATGTAAAGGTTAAGCTATTCTTTGTTTACCTTTTGTGCTCCCCCCCCCTCCAGCAACCACAGTATGGCAGCTATGGCTATCAGAACACCTGGAACTACAGCCAGGGCTACTACCCTCCCAGCTAAAGTAACACAAACTGACAGCTGAAAGCCACAAGGGTGGAGGGTGCAGGATGAACAAAAAGAGACTGAGACGACCAGTTCTGCCGGTTCACCTGCTAAAACACCAGAGCATCATTTCCTCTCCGTCCTTCCTCCAAGTTACCTCACAGTCCAGGATTTGTGAAATCTTGTTACATGTCCGGCCATTTCAGTGTTGATTCTGGGGGGACAGGTGGAAAAAAACGATGCAACGAAACAGCAGTCTCCCTTCATCATTTTGGCTGTTTTAATCAGAACTATTTTTCTATGTGTGCAAACCAACCCTTTTGCCTGTATTTTAAAAGTTGTCTGACGTATCCAATTTTACAGGTGATGTATAATTGGCATTTTTTACCATTCCACAATGTCAGGTTTTCGTTGCTTTTCTAATGTATATAAAGGTATTTTATAGTGTGTCACAACAGTGTTTTGTGTTATTTTGTCTTTATTAACTCATGACATGGTGTCTTGATCTTTGAAGCATCTTTCTCATAAAACAAGCCCTGAACTTTGTTGAATAATAGCATTTGCTAATTTCATGTCAATTTCAAGGCTAAATAATTTTAAAAGAAATTTGACAATAACTTGTATTGCTGTCACTGAGGGTGAACAATGATCACACCTAATTTTTACAACTAATAGCCTTTAACAGAATTCTGTGGCTCACTACAGTTGAGCAGATACTTTCTACTAGTGTTAGGTCTGTGGCCCTGGACTCATTTCTTCTGGGTTTTATACCTTCTTTGATGTATTGTAAACAGTTGAGTGTTCCATAGACTCTCACTATTGTGGAGTGAGAGTCAAAGGTCCAACCTTGTATTTGATACTTGTAGTTTTTTCATCTTTTATTTCATTAAGACTGCCAAGTCAGAAACAGAAAGTGTAAAGAGAAATCACCAGGCCCGTCTCTCCAGTTTGTGTTTCATTTTAACCAATATGAGCTCCACATATTTAGTGTTTAGTCTGGTTAGCTTCAGTTTGTCTGTTAAGATACATTCATTATAGACACTCAGGTTGCAACACATTCAAGAAGTTGGACCAGAGGCAATTTAGGACAAGTAATGAGTAATAAATAATTAAACGGCAATATCATTTGAAAAATGTGATATTACCATTTGACTGTAATTGTGATTTGGTATAAAAGGAGCATAGAGCAAAATTCTAGTCCCTCACGAGCAAAAGTATACATAGGGATTTAAAAAAAAAAAAAAGATTGAAAGCAATGTTCAACAAAAAGAAAAATAGAAAAGGATTAGAATATTTCACCCACTGTAGTCCCACATAATTAAAATAATCTCGTTGTATTTAAAAAGGTGTCACAGTGGTGAACATTTGCCCATAGATGTGAATGTGAGAGGGAATGGTTGTTCATCTGTAAATGTCAGCCCTGAGATGAACAGGCAGCATGTCCAGGGTGAACCTTACCTTCACCCTGGGATGGAGTCTATCATCCTCACAATCCTCTAGAGCAGTGGTTCTCAAGTCTGGTCCTCGGGTACTGCTGTACTGCATGTTTTAGATATTTCCCTCTTCCATCATACCTGATTCAATTAATGAACAGCTCATTACCAAGTTCTGCCAAAGCCTGATAATAGTGTAATAGAAGAGGGAAATATCTAAAACATGCGGGGTAGCAGTACTCGAAGACTGGACTTGAGAACCACTGCTGTAGAGGACTACGCAGTTCAGAAAATGAATGAAGGAACTCAGTGTGTAAAAAAAAAAAAAAAGGGTGTATATATATATATATATATATATATATACACACACACACACACCAAGCCTATGGTGAAAATCTGCAGAATCTGTGGAACATCTTGAAATGCAAAATGTGACTCAAACACCATGTACTGCAAACTATGACACTTTAGTTTGTAGAAAGAATGGAATGAAGTCCCACAAAGGCAAAGTTCAACAAATGTCGTTTAGGTGGTGATAACAAGCTGCAACATTACGACGTGGTAAATATTTTACCCTCCCAAATAGTCTTGAATGTGTTGCAGGACTGGATGTCAGGAATTTGATGATGAAATCACCAGAAAAATGTAAGTATTTAATATAACAATTTCCTTTTTTATTCGACTTTTTCTAGTCTGTCCCAACTTTTTCTGATTTGTGGTTGTTGCTTTTTAAAAAAAGTCAATCCAGTCACAATTCTCCATGTCAGCTTTATTTTAAGTGGTTTCTTAGTGATTAACTGTCAATATATTTTAACATATAAAAAACTGGTAAAGTATGTATGTCACAAAATCTGGAAGATTGTGGGGGAAGTAAATTTAAGGCCCTTGCAGAACCAGTCGATCTTATGTGATATTTTATTATCAATGCAAGTAAGGGTCAGGGTAAAACCGAAGAGTTGAGTTTTGACTGTTTTATAAATGTACTGTTGAAAAACATGAGCAGTGCTTCTTAAAGTATCAATCAACAGCCAGCCACCTTAACTGAGTAAAAGTCAATCGAAAGATCAATGAAAACAAGCCAACCATTACTATTGGTCATTCATTCTCTGAGTTTTACCTCTTGGCTATAGTTCAGGTAGCTGGTTACTAAATGATACTCAGATGTAGAGTCTCTTTTCTGGATCAGTCTCTTTCTGGTGTTTTGTGTTGATGGTGTAGTGGTGAGGTAGGCTCACAGAGAAGATCCTCTTGATCTCACTTTTTGGTAACAAGCAGTACAGCCGAAGGCACCAAACCTAAATGGAACATAGAAAAGAAAAGGTCCAGATAAAGATACATGGAGCATTGGTCATCAAGCACTTAAGATTTTATAAGACTAGTAGCCTGTTAATATGTTACTTTAGGTGTTATTATACATTAGAAGGACCAAATGGCACCTTTTTACAACATGGAACCAACTTGACCTGCTTTTGTTTCTGGTTCTTTATATCCTCTGGCTGTCACATAAAACAAACACATCATCTGCAATGTGTTACTAAACTGTCTGAATGTCTGCACTTCCTTCTGTAGCCACAAGGTGGCTTTGTAGGTCACCATATATAGTAGAATAGTTTAAAATTAATATAATGTAAATCAGTATATCACTAAAGCATGTAGAGTGTAGTAACTTCCATGTGGTGAAATGATGATGCAGCCCCTTCAGTAGTGCAGTACTTTCATATCTCAGAATAGACACATACAGTACTTAATGGTACAATACAAAGGAGAAACTGGTAAATCTGGCCCGTATACAGAACAAATAGTGTTTCTACATAAAGATGACTAATGTTTACACCAGCCATCAATTTCAATGATGTTTTTTACATATTCAAGGGTTAATACAGTTGTAAAACAGCACCATTTCACTCTTCTAGTCAAAAACTCACCCAGCTCTTTGAGGGGCTTCTCCATGTCCAGCTCAGTGTAGACATGACGGGGGTAGAGTGACAGCAGTGTGAAGTCCTGACCCTCAGGTGTGTTGCCGTTCATTTGTACATAGACGCGCACTGCCGCCAGCGGCTCCTGGGCCTTGAAGACTGTTGTGATGGTTGAGCCGTCCAATAGACGTACCTGGCAAAAAAAAAAAGAATGAAAAATGTTTCATTAAAATAAACAATACTTTTGTCATTATGCAGTGCCAACCTATATCAAATGAAACACAACATAGATATGAAATATAGACAGATCAATTAAGTGGGAATATAAAAATAAAATATTGAATCTTGTTCCAGACTTTTAATTTGCTGCGTACTAGTTTTTCAACAATTTATAAGAAAATTAGAAAAGAAAAAAATAGTTTATAAGACCAGGTTTGTCAAAATTACAACAGAGACTATATTTAGTTCTCTTTTCAGTCAACAGCTGTATTTAATGTGTATATAAATGAAAACTGTACCTGTATCCTGGACTCATCATACTCCTTCTTAGTGGGTGGAGGACCCTGACTGGTGGGTGATGAGGGACTTGGCTGAGCAAGCTGAGATGACGTAGCTGTGGTGGAAGATCCACCACCTCCAAACTGACAGAAAAGGGGAAAAACACCTACATTTATACCTTTTCCACCAGAGGTGGTATGAAGACAGACTGGGAGAGGAGTTTTACAAAAGGGAGAACATACCTTCTGTGCGCGCTCCTCTCTGTCTCGTGCTATTTTCTCTTTGACCCTTTGCCTGAAGGGAATGAAGATGAAATGACAGGAATGAAGTGAATGTAGTATTTTTTAATAGAATTGGGGATTAATTCAGCTTGAAAGGTAAAAAGTCTCTTTATTCACATATGCAGTTAGTTACAGTGGTATGAAAAAGTTTGGGCACCCCTGATCATTTTCCAGATTTTCCTTTATAAATCATTGGTTGTTTGGAGCAGCAATTTCAGTTAAATACATCATATAGCAGACAAAGACAGTGATGTTTGAGAAGTGAAATGAAGTTTACAGGATTAACACAAAGTGTGCAATAATTACTTAAACAAAAATAGGCAGGTGCATAAATTTGGGCACCACAACAGAAAAATTACATCATTATTTAGTAAATTCTCCTTTTGCAGAAATAACAGCCTGTAAACGCTTCCTATAGCTTCCAATGAGGGTCTGGATTCTGGTTGAAGGTATTTTTGACCATTCTTCTTTACAAAACATCTCCAGTTCAGTCAGGTTTGATGGTTTCTGAGCATGGACAGCCCGCTTTAAAATCACACCCCAGATTTTCAATAATATTCAAAATGAAGCTGGCTTGTCCAAATGTGCTTTAGCAAACCTCAAGCCACTCTACTGTTTGTGGCATGTGCGTAGAAAAGGCTTCTGCTGCATTACTCTCCCATACAGCATGTCCTTGTGCAAAGTGCGTTGAATAGTTGAACGATGCACAGTGACATCATCTGCAGATCATGTGGTAGTTCTTTGGAGCTGGTCTGTGGGTTGAGTTTGAACGTTCTCACCATCCTTCGCCTCTGCTTATCACAGATTTTTCTTGGCCTGCCACTCGGGGCCTTAACTCCAACTGTGCCTGTGCTCTTCCATTTGCTCACTATGTTCTTCACAGTGGAAACTGACTGCTTAAATCTCTGAGCTAGCTTTTTGCATCCTTCCCCTAAACCATGATGTTGAACAATCTTTGTTTTCAGGTCATTTGAGAATTGTTTTAATGCTCCCATGTTGCCACTCTTCAGAGAAGATGCAAAAAGGAGACCAACTTGCAACTGGCCACCTGAAATACCCTTTGTCATGATTGGCTTCACCTGTGTGTGTAGGTCAAGGGTCCAATGAGCTTACCAAACAAACTTTGTGTTCCAGTAATTAGTGCTAAAGGTAATCAAATCGATAAAACAATAAAGGTGCCCACATTTATGCACCTGCCTACTTTTGTTATGTTATTACTGCACACTTTTTGTTAATCGTATAAACTACAATTCACTTCTCAAACATCACTGTCTTTGTCTGCTATATGATGTATTTAACTGAAATTGGTGATCCGAACAACCAATGATTTATAAAGGAAAATGATCAGAGGTCATTGTGTCACCAATAGTTAAACTGTGTGAGTAGGCCAACATTAAGAAAAGCTAACATTATCTTATCTTATCTCATGTTGAATACATTTACATTCATGCAGCTACTTGTGTGACCATTAATACCTACAACCTGCTTCTGATCAAGTCATAATTTTATAATATTGAGCAAAAACTAATGACAGATTTTTGGATAAACTAAACAGAGTAGTCTTATATGTCACTGTTTCTAAAACAGGCCTTTTTTGGACTACTAAAAAAAAGGGAAAAATTGAGAGTACATCCACTTCTCCAGAGACTACTACACCACTGGCTTGACATTTTTTTCCCCAAATCTGTTTAAATGCCATTAAATACCTGAATTTTCTCAAGTTTTGAATTCGAAATTAATTATTTAATGACATTAAACCAAAAAGTTGAATCTTATTCTTTATGTGGTATTTAATTATTTTTACTAGTTTGGCATTTTTAATCTTCATCTCTTCAAAGATGACAAAAATATAATAAAATAAATATATATAACATATATAATATAAAATACAATTTCAGTCTGATTTTAAAGATTGCCTTTTGTATATTTTTCTCTCTTTTTGGACGATGATCAAAGAAGTAGGTCAAATGCAGTAAATCTTTTAAGGACAAGGAAAAACAATCAAAACATCATGCATCCCAGCTCAATCATTACAAAGGCATTACTGCATCAACTCAGACTTCATTATTACATGTCAATTACACTTCAGATCTAACCTTGCCAGCTTGTCCTCCATCTTCTCTCGCCTGCGCTGGTCAGCTAGCTTCTTCATATCATCATCCTGCAGTTTTTGGCGGATCTGCTGCAGTTCTTGGCCCTGCCTCCTTCGCATTTTCTCCTTCTCCACCTCCTCTGCTCGCTCACGCTCTCTTCTCTCTGCTTGTTTCACCCGCATCAGCTCCTCTAGCCTGACAAACAAAAAACCAATAACTTATCAATAAATGACCAGATCTGTCCATTTCCACTTCATTGTTGGCTTGATTAAAATATAGTAGCTGATTTAATGGATGTTACCATTTAAAATTCATTTAATTGCCTATATAGTCATACCTTTTGACTTGATCGCGTTTCTCTTCCTCTGTCATTGGCCGTTTTATACCTTCCTGGGTTGTAATGAAGCCGCTTTCCCCATCTGACAAGACATACAAAATTAACTCAAGACAAAGAAAGATAAATGCTTTGTGTGGGACTGAGAAATCTTATTGTTGATTATAAACCAAAGCAAAAATCGAAGTCTCACTGTGAGAACGACAACATCTCAAAGAGTTCACAGAAAACCCACAGTAATGACAGACACAACTCAAACGCCTTCCCTGCATATTTAATGAGTATATATAGCAACAGCAAATGCAGAAATAGAAACAGAGACTAAGCGCTATAGGTACAACACTGGAGCCACTTTAAGCACCACCTACCAATCAATTAATGTAAAATCAATGTGTACAGCATTAAAACAATCTTTTCTCAGACGTAATGGTTGCACTTGGTCCTACTTGATTTCATTAGCAAGCTTTTTGAAAATTTGTACACAAATGTGGTGATTATGGTCCATATGATGTGAAATTATATATTTTTAAAAAAAATCGTTCCACCTGCACACTTAATTCTTTCATAAACTAAGGGGAAACACAGGAACCTAATGATTCATTGCAGGAGCTCACCTTCAGTGTCTCCTAGTGTCATCTGTGCACTGGGGTCATTGTCTGATGCTCCTTCCAGGACATTCCCCACAGGTGGCACATAAGGCTCATCAATGTCTGGGTCATTCTCATGTTCCATTAACCTGAGGGAAACAATTCAAAACATGGACTATATTACAGTTTCCATCATCATTTATAACCTTTAGCTACATCAACAGGAGTGTACTTTTAATAATTGTAAAGAAATTAAACTGCAACATCTATCATTGTCAAATTGTTGGTTATTTGCAGATTCACTTTAACTCAAAACACAAAATACTGCTTTTACACTGGCCTTAATTACAAGCAATGAAGATATTGTCTGACACTGGCTTTCAAGTATCAGGCAGAACTGACCTCACTGCTAATAATCAATTAAAGGTGAATACAAAATAGTTTCAACAAAACATTCCCATGGGAGAATAAAACAACTCAAATCTCGATTTTTATCATTCTTACAAAAAATGCTCAGCAAATGCACTTTGCTCCAAAATCCAAACAAAATGTTAGTCACACCTACAAACACTTCTAACACTGACAAGGAATGTTGCATTGTTTTTCTGGATCTGTGAAGCTAAGACTGCAAAAAAAGAAAAAAAAGTGAGTGCCAAAATCACACAAAACTTTCATGTATAGAAAAACACATTTAACATCTATAAATCTGTAAAAGGAATGTCTAAAAATACTAGGCTATCATACTTTTTTTTTTTTCAAAACAAGAAGCTTTCTGAAAAAGATTGATTCAGGTTGTGACACACATATCGCAATGTGGTTTGTATTTTAACCAGTTGATGACCCCACTGCCCATTTTAGGTCAAGAAAAGCAGCTTTAGTGAAATTCAGTTATGCAATTCACCTTCATGACTTTTGCTTTAAGTTATCATGAACTGTTTGCACCAACAAGCACATTGCATGCGCACACTTACAAAAGAGAAAAAAGCTGAGCCCCACAGTGTATTGTAGTGCAAGTTACAAAGCCAGAAGAAAACAAAGCATTGTGATGCTACTTTTAAGAAAACAGCAGTCAACCATTGTGCTCTGAACAATAAACTACTTTTTTTTTCTTTATTGTCTTTGAACTCAATCAGATGGGCTTGCTCTCATTTTCATTTCATTACAGGATTAAAAAAAAATTCCATAATTTTTGCAAAAGTCTTTGATTAGTAATGCACAGGTAAATAGACCAAATATATGCCTATGAGGGACTCCTTTATTAGTTATTTTTTATGTTTATTTTTGTTCAAATAACAATAAAAACAAACACATTCACTAATGACTAAATTGTTGTTTGAAGCATCCATTTTTTCCTACTATTTCACAATTGTGAAACCCTAATGTTTTTAATTAAGTTCATAACTTTTGCAGACATGGAACATCAGATTTTCAAAGTTCATGACTTCTCTTTCAGGATCAAGGTAAACCCTGTACCTGTACCCTGTAAGAAATGAAAGGTAGTAACTGCTTTTAGGGTGATCAAGTCATTATTATGATGTTGTTTAAGGTAGATGAAATAGATGAAATATGAAGATTTCTCACAAGTTCGTGTTTGTCTCAAACTCACCAATCCATAGCTTGTTCAATTCCCTGGTTTCCAGTGTTGGCCACCGCTTTCTCCCTGCAGACAAACATATGAGTCGTACTGATTTCTAATTATTTCCCATTTGTTTATTCAAGCTTTGAAATTAATGAATAACTCAATCACTTACGCTCTGTTCCTCTCAAAGCCCATCTCTAGCAGACTCTCTAGTGTTGTTACCTCTGCCATCTTCACCTGAAACACAGATATGTATACATACCATCTTATTAACACTATTTGTCTGCTGTCGTTTTAGCAAATTGCTACACAAAGGACATCTCTGCTATAAGTCACATGAGGACTGTTATAAGGCGTCTGTCCACTATAGCACACCTTTAGTAGCTACTTTAAATCAACACATCATTGCATTTCTTTAGCTCAATCTGGCCATAAAACAACTGCATTACCAATCCACTTACACTACAAGCCCTCTACTACATTATCACTCTTAATAAACACTTGTTTATAAATGCTATTTGGTTGTGCCTATTTAACACCAGAACTAATATTACGCTTAGCGCTAAAATTAGCATCGTGTCGCTAACGTTCAAATACCGAAAGCTACATGGGGAGCCTCGCTAGCTCATCCACATAAAACGAACAAACACACCGACAGACTCTCAGTAATTTAGACTGTCAGATTGTGTTTGTATGCTACATATTAAGGCTCAAATAAGTGTTATTTTCCTCTCTTTATTGGTAATGTCAGCTAAGAAATTCAACAAGACAACGTTAGTTAGCTACTCACACATCAGTGAACACCGCTTCAACTGTACGGAAACCCAGAAAGGTCAAACAGAACCACACCAGTGAAGCGTTTTTCCAAGTTTTGGGGGTATTTTCACATGATGGTATGGGCCAGATGAAGGTTCACAAAACAATAAGGTGTATGATGATGATGATGATGTTGCTAAACTTTATTTCGAACACAAGAAAGAACAAAATCATTGAGGTAAACCAAAGGAAAAGGGAAAAAAGAGAAAGAAACACAGATTTCAACACAATACAGAACATATAAGTCAAGACCGTCCCAATTCCCAATGTATGCATTACCTTTAGGACACAAATAACCCTTAATGTGTTTGAATTTAAGCAAATACAAACATTCTGATCCTGTACTTGAATAGAATTAACAATCACAACATGTAACAGAATGCCACAGTTGCACAAACAAGACTTTAATTTCATATATTACTTTAGTAGTATTTTAAAAGTATAATTGGTCTTAAGGTACTATACCATATATTATACTATACTATACTATACTATACTATACTATACTATACTATACTATACTATAACTGTTAAGTGTCAAATAAATACTGTAAGAATAAAATATGTTACTTCTTCTCATGAAATGATTGTGTCAATGTAATTTATTCTTAATAGATAAAGTGTAACTATCTGGGACTCAGTATGTAATTGATATACATTGACATTTTAGGGAGTGTTTAGGGGGTTTTGCATAATGCACATTTTATACATGATTCAGTATGTATATTAAAGCCTTTCCAAAGCAGAAAAATGAAATATGTAAGCTATTATTTTCCTCTGAAAAATAATAGATCAGAACTTAAAGGGCCATAAATTATAGTATTAAAAAGGTTTATTAAAATTGTCCTATCACAAAATAAGTTTTCAATAGTGACTTTACTTTAATATCATTCAATATGCATTGTTTGAGAAGTACACATTGGACACAACTTTACATATATGTTTTCGAATGCTTAAAGAATGGAGAATAAAAATGAAGATCTTCTTGTGTTCATAAATAAAACTGTTCAATGTTATTTTTTATGTTTTTAGAATGGATCTTCCTACATCCAGGAAGACAACTTGGAAATGCGTTCAATGCAGTTTTACAACAATCACATTGTATTAATTAGTTCCACAGTGTATACTCATTTGTCTATGTTATGTTGTGCATATTTGTGCCCGGAAAATTTGACATATACATGGGACAGCAGAAAGTCATGACACTAAAAGAAGTGACTAAAGTGTGAAGAGGCCCAGGCTTATTGGTTTTCTCTCTCTCTCTCTCTCTCTCTCTCTCTCTCTCTCTATTTTGTATGATTTTATCCCATCCTTGTGTGTCTGTGGGTGTCCAAACAGAATGCAATCTGCTAAGTTTTATGGGCAGGTTGGGTCTGTTACATATTTACAGTAAGTGTAATGATTAATTTTTCTTTTCCCCCTGCACAGTCTTAAGCAGCTCTCATTCACGAGTCTGCCATTAGACACAGACTTTACTTCACAGCTTTATGACTTCTCTCTTAAAAACTCATATTTAAACTCCTTCTCTTCTACATACCAATTAGTTCCTTTTTTTTTTTTAATCTCTATTTCTTCTGTTTGCTAATTCATTTCACTTTTCTGATTTGTTTTCAGCATTGAAAGACTAATTTGAGCTTCATTTACTATCTGTCACTGGTGAGTATGAACTTTTTTTCATGTAGTTTATAGATTAAATGGACAAATGAACAGAAGATACAAAATTAAACCTATAATTAATAATTTTATATCAATTCAAAGATATTTACAGAACAGTTCCATTGAATTGTATTGCACTTTACAGTTCATAGGTACCTTATATTGATAGTGCATTCATTTCACTAGATGTGTGAAAAGATCTCAGTGGTCATCCTTAGAAATATATTTGTGTTTCATTTTATAATAATAGCAAGAATTTATAATAACAGAGTAAAATATGAGTTTATACAGCTATTCAAAATTGTATAAAATACACACAGTTCTGGAAAATTCCTGTTATTTCATTATTTCAGCAGAGATTTAATGATCACGAACCTCATTAGAAAGTATAATTTGATTTCATGTGAATTTATAATGACCAGTCACCCTGATTTCTTCCCAGTGCAATATTTCCTGCATCATGAAAAGTTTGTGTAAAAGGTATTGCTTGTTTTTCAGATTAGATTGTAGGGTTGTCAGGGTAATTTCTCAGATCCTCTATGAATATTTCTTTTGAAAGGTCTTTAATAAAACAGTGATTACATCTCCTCTAATGTAAAGTTTCAATAATGTGCTGAAATGATGTTATACAATTTCTAGATGCACTGAGGCACTATCCGTGGAATCATCGAGTACCAATTATAAAAAGGTGAACAAGGTTGAAGGACACAATAGGAGCTAAGGTCACGCTGTCTATTCTTAAATTACTTTATGACTCTGTTTTTTTGCAGGAGGTTAAAGGTCAAAGCTCATTCTCAAGTGGTTAAGGGAGATTATGGGAAACTATAATGAGCAGAGGCATACACAAGGAAATTATGCACACTCATGTTTATGACTTGTTCAAAGCTCTATCTATGTATGTAAAATATTAATTTTAACTGACTATGGGGTTAAATTTATTATCTGGGATGGTGTAACTCCTTCCATCCCACACTCCGATTCATTCAGTGAATGACCCTGATTTTATTGGAGTCCTAAGGGTAACATGTAATCTTAGAAGCAGTAAAAACAAATATGAGGAGAGGCTGTATTCATTCATTTTACTGACCATTTATAAGGTGTGAGTGGTATTATCACATGAGGCATCAGATATAAAATCTGGGTTAAAGGATATGATTTCATGTAGACAATGCTAGCCCAAGAGGGGGCAGTATTCATACATATTACCTTATATGCCATGTAATTTACCACATTTTTTTAATGATTGAATATTTACATTAAATAATAATCTACTCAATCGCTTCATCCAACTGACATTATTTATATTCATAACCTGAGCAATACAAATACCATGATGTGTATTTTAACTGTAAACTTCATTTTACTCATCCAAAATAAAGTTTCTTGAACTTTGATATATTTGAAGACTCTGTTTGACATTTAGTGTTGGATATCAGCATAAACTGAACAACTAACAACCTCCATGTTCACAGTGTTATCAGCTGTACTGTCTGTGGGTCTCACCAGCTGTAACAGCATCTCCATATGGAAAAACTTTGGCTTCCAGTGGAGCTGCTGTTATCTGTGGAGGGACACCTCTTGTCGTCAAAATGCCTCTGTGTCTCCATGGCTTTACAGTTCTCCCACATGACTATTTAATGTCATGGAACATGTCATATTTGATGCTTTCTGCTCTGTTGTTTTTGTGAAGTAATTTGTAATAAAATGAATTAAAAAAAAGAAATAAAAACAACATTATTTAAGGGTGTTTTTGTCAAACTGTTTATACAGATGGAAAGCTGTGATGGTAATATATGCATGTGCAGTTATTTCATTGTAACTATCTCTTTATCTAATAAAAGATGGCAGAATAAGGTGTTGAGATTAAGTTATGAATGAGTGAATAAATGAACAGCAGAAAAATGAATGTATTCATAATCAATACATGAATACATAATTTAAAGCATACACTCAAAGAAGCCCACACTGGAAGCTAATAACATCATTCATGAGGAAAGTGAAAATATAACAGAAGGAAAACCCATGGGAATGTACCAGAAATGGCTTTAGACTCTTTTAGTTTCACTGTTAACTGAAAGTGAAATGAGGGGATTTTTGTTGTAGTTAATCACACTGAGTGCCATTAAAACAGATGTTTTTGTTATTACAGAGTATATCAGTTTTAGATTTTCATATGTTGCCTCTTCTTAATCTATCCAAGTCACTTGTAACCCATACTGGGTGGCCCCTGGGAGTGTTAAACTAAGTAGTGGGATTAATTATTGGTTGAGTGTTGTATATGAGGCCTATGTGTGTCCTTCCCATGTTACAATAATAATAATAATAATAACTAGTGAGTTGACCAATGGGGTTCCACAGGTTCTAGATGTGGTAGTTTTTATGCTGTTGCGTATTCGTACATGCTGTACTGCCACCAAGTCACCACCAAAGCATTCTGGTCATAGCAATGCGATTGTGAGTGTATTGTATTCAAAAATTGTTATTATCTCCCAAAATATTGGTCCTATCAATTTGTAATTTTTGTTAGTTTCCTCCTTGACCAAAAATACATATGAAAGCCAAAGTGCGGGCAGTCAGCTCTTTCTGGAATTTGTGTGAATCCTTGGACACACTCTCACACAAATATGCACACAGAGGCCCCTTGACTTTTATAATAGATGATGATGATGATGATGATGATGATGATGATGATGATGATAATAATAATAATAATAATAATAATAACAATAATGATAATAATAATAATAATAATAATAATAATAATAAAATGATAAGATGAGAGGGGAAAATAACCTCTCAGACCAGACGTCTTTGTCTGTTTTTTTTATGTTCCTAAAGTGAAAGTGCAACTCAAATTCTTCTTACAGAAACAAGAAAATCAAAGAGGACAAAAATGAAAAATGGATTTTAAAAAGGCAAAATGTTGCCTTTATGACAACATCACAATACACAAAACAACAACAATAATAATAATAATAATATAAGATTAACAACAATAATAATAATAATAATAATATAAGATTAACAACAATAATAATAATAATAAGAAGAAGAAGAAGAAGAAGAATATGTATTTAAAAGGTAAATATACATTTTACCATTACAAACTGGGCACTTTTTTCTGGGTCACGTTTGTTTCCTAATAGTTTATCGATGAGTGACGTTGAAGCTTTTATTGTGAAATATGCGTCGGGCTTCCGGTATCCGCATGCCAGCCTTCTATGGTGAGGTTACCGACTGACAGCCGGTGGTTAGCCAAGCTAAGCTAATTCACCGCTAGCTACTGTTGTCCATTCGTGTCAGTCACTGCAGTTGTGTAGCGCTACATAGTCTACTACATCGAGTTTGGTAGGGCTGGGTATCTGTAATCGAGCAGAGATAGAGTAATCTAACGTAATCCAACATTAGCCAACGTCAGCTGAAGAGGGAGTCCTCCCCGAATGACTAACTCGCAGTGTGTGGCTAGCTAGCGAGGAGGGTGGGGATAAAAACTTCCAAGACCGCGCCCAGCCTTTGCTTCATTCCAGCAGGCAGCTACGCTCTTGACGGTGTGTGAGACTCACACCACTACACCAGATTATAGTTTAAGGGGAAACTGACACACTAGTGTCAACTAAGGGCAAACGAAAGTAACCATGTTTAGAAAAACCTTAAAGAAAGACCCGGAGCTGTTTCAGAATGTGTCTGACGGGCTGCGGCGACTCTACCGGACCAAACTGTTCCCGCTGGAGGACACGTATCGATTCCATGACTTCCACTCCCCTGCACTCGAAGATGCCGACTTCGACAACAAGCCTATGGTCCTCCTGGTGGGTCAGTACTCCACCGGGAAAACCACCTTCATCCGCCACTTGATGGAGCAGGACTTCCCCGGTATGCGGATTGGCCCAGAGCCGACCACAGACTCTTTCATAGCGGTGATGCATGGTGAACAGGAGGGGGTGGTACCGGGTAACGCTCTGGTTGTCGACCCAAAGAAGCCCTTCCGTAAACTGAATGCCTTCGGTAACGCATTTCTCAACAGGTAAAACCACTGCGAAGTCCACATGCCACATTAAAGAGCTTACACTGAGCTACGTGAAAAATCTAGTACACTTGGATTATAAGACTTGAGCCCCGTTTCCTAAAGTTATTCACAATTGTATGAATGAAACGTATACGGGCTATGTCATGTCACGCTTGTCTTGAACGGTCATTATTAAACACAGCTGTGAGTTAGACGTGTCATAACAACACACCAGTGGGGTTTAAATCACCACCTTACAAGTTCCTACATGTACCACTCATTTCATGGGACGTTCACACAGTAAGTTTGTTGCTCAATCTTCCCTGCAGCCTAAGAAGAAATGTATGCGAGTGTTTTCCTCTTTCATCATCCTTAGAGAATGCGGCTGTTCAGTTTCAGTTGTTAGATTAAAGAGCCAGATTGTATGGCAAAGCTGGAGAACAGTGAGGGGTTTTCCAAACCCTTGCCCCCAATATACAATCAGCCCATGATTCAGGAAGGTCTTTTACTTTCACTTTGGATCAAATTATGTAAATGAATGCTTTACAGTGCCTTCTGCTGCTACTTCTGTCAAAGCACCTGGCAGAGTCACTCCTGACAGTCGGTTTTGTCATGGTGTGCCCCCTTGAACATAGAAATAGTTGCAGTGATGTTGCTGGGCAACAGTGACCTTGTCCTGTCCTCGAATGAAAGTGTCTGAAGGTTCATACCTCTGGTCTTAAAAGTTTTACTGTATCAATAGATGCCGACAAACCACCTCCCACATCCCCTACCTGTATAATGAAAACTTATCACTAAGGGTTAAAGGTTTTGCTATCTGTCTTTTAGTCTCTTTAGCTGAATCAGCAGGTGTCTTACTAAGGTTACAGTTAGTGTGTCAGCTGGGTTTAAACTTTATGCCAGATGATTTACAAATTCTTTGGAGATTCACAGAGCATTTAAAGCCATATTTGAATCCCTCTGGGTTGTATTCCAGGTGTCAAAGTCTTGTGCAAAAAAAAATGTCTTGATGGCAAAAACTCAGAAGACTCAGATATTTTAGCCAAAATTGGGCTGTCACTAATTATCTGCTGCGGCAATGGTAGAATACAGCAAAAATGGAAACAAAATTGAAGGTCAAGACAAACAAAAAGTAAAAGGCGAGATAACCTAAAAAAGTTTAATAAAGTACACTGTCATATTTGGTAACTTGTAAGAGTACCTATTAGTCCATGTCAAGGTGCTATGCGTTAGAGCTAATGTGACTTTGCATTATTACATTTTAAACATCTTAATCCACTCTATTCTGTGTTGCTTTATGATGTCAAATGGCTGACAGCTTCATGGCAATGCTGTCACTTCCTTTTGAGGATGTATACTGACTGCATCCTCCCCTCTTCCCAGTAGTGTAATATCACCCTCCAGACAAAATGCTAGCTTATGAAATAGATTAACAATACACAGACACATGTAAGCTTCCTTGTAGACACTGGTTTTCAGTATCTGAATGGTACATTAACTCCAGATGAATAGATGATCTTCTGGCATATGTTGTAGTGGAACAAACACCTCAACACTTATTCTCTTGTTATTCTGTTATTCTCTCTCAAGTTAACATTTCCCCTCCACGCCCTCAGTGATGTGGAGTGTTTGTGTTATTTTGAATAAGTTTGAGCCTGTGCATCAGTCAAACTCTGAAAAGTGAAGTAATTCAGTTGAGATAATAGTTTTAAAAGGTGGGGGTGTTGGACTTCACAGTTTACAGTCGCCCCTCTGGAGTTCATTACAGAGTTGAGGGGAAAGCAGATAAGATTGTGCATAAACAAAGGCCATTGTCCACTCTAGCCTCATTTGTCAAACTGTTGGATAGAGTCCCATAGTATCATGGGACTAGAGCTGTCACAATTGCTACATAATCGCCTGATCCTGATTATTTAAGCTTGATGTGATCATTTTACCTAATAATATGAATAATCTTCCTTCACCTGTATAAAGTTAGCCAGATTAAGCTAAAACTGCTCTCTTTATAATTCTTTCATTGCTTCTTTTGGTGTTATGAATTAATGACACCTTTGTGGAATAATAGAACCTCCAACTCTTTGTGTCAATGTTTACACAACTTAAAAGGCGGTTAGAAACATAAACGTTCCAGTGAGTTCTAATAAATGTCTCTTTCACTTTCATGAGGTGTATAGCATATTGATGAGTAAACTATTAAGCTTGTATTATAATAATGACATAAATGGAATAGAAAAAGACACATTGTTAGTGGCAGCTTGTATGACCAACATCAGCTAAAGTTGTGAGAGCCGTTCATGGGATGGGACTTTTTGAAGTCAGTCTACATATATGGACCTACAGTGAGTGTACACACATGAACTTGACGAAAAGCCTTTTGTACTCACATGATCATACATACCAACCAGGATGTGTGTGTATGACATTAGCAGGTGTAGGACCTCTATGAACAGCTCTATATGAGTGGATCTGATTCATAATTAATCATGTGTGATGGTATGTAGGCGGGAGCAGGCCTACATTTCCAGATTAAGCTTTTAAGAATCTGATCCAGACAAGCATTTGGATTTGAACTATTTTGGCTCAGACCGTGCCAGTTTTCCATTTTCCTCTCAGTAGGCCAAAAGTGTGTGGATTTGCCTTTTGATCTGAGCTGGTTCAGTGTGTTGTTGTCATAAATGAAGAGAGGGGCTATCTAGGATCAGTAAATTGTCAGGAGCATACAATACCTGATTTAATGTGATAGCAGTTCTGTGGTGTAGCTCTTTAACCATAGTTATTCAACCAGCAGATTAGCCTTTAACTACCACATTGATAGAGATAGACTTTCTCTATAACCAGTTATTTAGCTCAGGCCTGTGATCCCCATACCTACAATTTTATATTAGATTTGGAAAACTCAGAGTCTAGCAGGTCATTTACTCTACAGCATGTTTGTTTCCCGTTATTTCCATTTTTCAGCAGTCAATTTCAGACTGTGTTGCGATCTAGACCTAACTCTTGTGTTTCTGTTTTTTTTTTCTGACAGTATTTTGGTATTTTTTCTTCTCCCACATCCCTAAACCATTACCGCATATGGTCTCATTATCTTCTCTTAGTTAAAGTAAGGCACCATTCAAAAGGCCTCAGTGTGTTTGTGCTCTGTGTAAGCTATTCGTTTCTAAAACCAGAGTCAGCAAAGTGTAAGTTCCGCACTGGCCCACCCCGGCCTTCACAGTCCTGCTCCGTTATTCCAGGACACTGACTCTGCACTTTACTGAGATAGGGACTGCCACATGAAGGAGCTTCATAAGCACATGTTGTTAGAAATACCTATGAGGACACCTGTATAGATTTAGATATACAATAGACTGACAGATAAAAATGTTTTATTCACACACAGCAAGATTTTAGAGGAAACAAACATGGAAAAGTGTAACCTCTCTGTCCACATCCCCAGTGCTAGTGCCAGCCACCCCCTTTCCTTTCCTCTTAGGAAGCTGAGGTCATGTGTGGAAAGGTCAAATGTCATGAGGTGGGGAGAGGTAAGCTGGAGATGAACTCAGTCACAGGTCTGATACTGTGCTGCAGCTTCACAGAAAGGATGGCTTTCTCACTTTGCTGAGACATGACTGAAGAGTAAAGGCTCTCAGATAGTTCCAGAATCTCAGGCCCTCGTGCTCACTAGGGTCCTCTTTTCTAAGAATTCCAGCTGAGAGTTTTTTCCTTCAGGCTCTGTGTGGAAAATGTTGGGATAGATTGTTAAATGGAAACCTTGAGCCAAAATTCCAGCTGCGTATCATACGCCATCGGCATTGAAAGGGAGGGGAAAAAAGCCTGCCTGTTTGTTATCTTTGGCACTATGGTATTATTGTAATGTAATACCATACATATGATCTCTATGCAAGCCCCCCTCTCATATTTCTTTGACTTGTTCTTTGTGCATGGATTTTTCCAATTCCCCCCTGCGTGTGGTGAGGGACCTCTGTTAGGGTTTGCAGTGTGCCTGTATGTGTGTCTACCACTGGTGCGGTTGCTGCAGGAATGTAAAAGTGAGGTACTCCCGGTCTTATGACCCAGTGCCTTTGAGATCATGTTGTGAGTATCGGTTCAGATTGACTCAAAGGGCAGCAGAGCGAGAAGGAGTACTCTGAGCTTTGTGGCGTCTTAACAATCCCCTTCTTTGTCTGCAGTGGGACTCCGTGGGTTTATGCAAAACCACTCATCCTCTCACGCTTTGTAGTGTGTATTTTTGTCTGTGTATGAGTGCTTGTGTGTCTTGGAATGACACTGTCTTTAAAGTTTAAACTCCAGTGTCTCAGCTTAAAGGAGGCCATTGTGTTAGTGAATTATAATGCATTGGGAATAGCTCAGGCCTTCATTTCATATATTACAGTGTATTATCTCAATGTTAAATGAGTAATAGCCTCCTAAAGTTAGAGAATTGTCTCCTTGTCAAGGAAAGTCTCTAAAAAGCTTTGCATTTTTCATAGTTTTTTTTTTTTTTTTACATTTCATTTCAGTGTTTTACGTTTTTGATTTAAAATTTGATTAGTATTTAAAGGTGGTGGGATTGTTCAGTTTTTTTTTTGTGTTTTTTTTTTTAATAATTGGTGTTTTCTTTGGTGTATTTTTATTAGTTTACAACAATCCCACAATTTTAAAATAAATAACAAGGAAATCCTTCCTCTGTTACCTTTTGCCCACTACAGCAGGTGCACAGTCAGAACAAAAAGTGAAGTCTAACTGCAGGCATCAAATGTCTAGTAGTGAAAAACCTGCTATTTGTTTGTGTTCTTTTCAGGACTACCCAGCAAGAACCAAATAATTCTGGAAAAATATAAATTTTACAGCCCTTCAGAAAATTCGGTAGAGGTAGCTCTTTGTAAAGACATTTTCCTTTTATGGTTTGTAACATATCGGGTAGTTGTGGATCTTTTAGAGCAAAGGTTTTCCCTTAATGTTAGCATTATAGAATAGGGGAGTTGTTAATGAAAAGCCAGAGAATAATGTGTGTGTAGTGTTTAATGTCAGGTTTATGTGTAAACAGTCTTACCAGACTGGTTTTTTTTCTCTTCCACCCTTGGAACATACTTTGCCTAATACTTCTGATCTTCTTTCTGTTGCTATCATCGTGTTCTGTTTTTCTTTTTTTTAGTCTTAGACTTTTTCCCTCTCTTCTGTCTTTATGTAGTACCTCTCTCATGTCCCTCTGTTTTCTTGGCAGGTTCATGTGTGCCCAGATGCCTAACCCTGTCTTGGAGAGCATCAGTATCATCGATACTCCAGGAATCCTGTCAGGGGAGAAGCAGAGGATAAGCAGAGGTCTGTCTGAAAATCATTGAGTTTTCACCCACTTATTCACCTTCTTACTACTTCCACTACTGTTTAACAGAGCCCCACCCTCTGCTTGAGAAATATAAACAGAGAACGTTGCATACATGCAGGACTAGATAGGCTGACAGGAAGTCACACATTTCAAATAGAAAAGGAAACATGCTACACAGCAACATGCTGTTTTCAACTGTCTGCTTTCTGTGTGTTTTGTAATGGTAACTTTTGTAGCTGAGCTCATAGTATTTCGGGTCTTTACCCCCTCAGGGACATGCCTAAACCAAACGGGTCATGTAAATCTGATGGAAGCTTTCACAGCTTGACAGCAGCAAGGAGAGTGTGTACTGCACTTTGAAGTTCATTTCCTGTACCTGCTGTTTTCTAGGGCACCCTTGTCTCTCACATCCTTCCCTCTTTTTGGTTGTTTTGCTTTTGTTTTCAGCCTTCAGCTTAGGTTGTATTGAAAGGATCAATTAACAATAATACTTGAAAACATTTCCTGTTCTTGAATTAGTTTTCAGTCTTTTTCCCCTCTGTTTGTTTGATCAGATTTGTTAAATAACCATTCTTTCCTAATGCTTTACTCTTCACCATTTTACATCCGAGTCATTTCCTGTGCCTCTGTTGAATAAATTAATTCTCCATGTGTCCAACAATGCTGCGACCTGTAGGGTCACACAGAATTGCCACATACACAGTTTTCCTTTTACTTTTGATGATACTACAGAATATTGGCGGATGAGACCACTGCAACTTAACATAACTTCTTCTTTTTTTACCTGATTTTAGTCACTTTAAGAGGAAGCATACATAGAGCAGTACAGCATTTGTGTACTTTGTGAAAGGAAGTGGAATGAAATGGCAAGCATTGCAGAGTTTCCCAAGACTGCTCCCTCATATCACCACTACATGTGTTCCACAGAAGTACACAGCAGGCAGATCTGTTTTTTATTTACTCAAATTTCCCAAAAGTCACAGTAAGATTAAAAAAAAAACATGAGTAAGAAGCACTGGCAGATGTTTCAATGGTAAAAAAGACCATAAAGGCCAGCAAAGTGACTGTTAACACAAAATACAGCCATTTCATAACAATGTGGGCAATGTCTGAATGAAGAGACTGGTGTCTGTTGAGGTGACCCTGACCAAGGAGAGTAGACAAAATCTGATGTCGTACATCTCAGACAGTTTTGTTTCCATACATATATATGCATTCTTACACTCCAAGAGCCACACAGTCTGACTTTTTCCTCATTCACACATGTACTACCTCTGTTTCTGTATAAACACAGATGCAGTACTGTACTACTGATTGTGTCATATATAAACACTACTGATTTGATTGTGCACCTGAAGTGTGACGGGCATGTGTGGGTGACTGTTGGCAGGTATTAGGCATGAACCAGGCCATGGGAAACTACTTTAATTTCAACCTCAGTTCGTGTGATTTTCTAGCCACATATTTGTATATGTTTAATATAGAGCAGCTGTGTACATGTTTGTTTAAAAACAACAGGATGGTGAAAGTAGGACAAGTGGGTGTTCAGGTTTATTCACCTCAAATAAACATGTAGTATAGTCTTTTGATATAAGGAGGAAAAAGCGTCCTGTGTCTGACGCACACAAAATGTATTCTTCATTAGTGTCATTTGTCCATGGTTTTAAGATGCAAAAAAAAAAATAAAATACATGCAGAAGTATCAGAAATCTCTGTAGTTTCTTTGATAACCAGTTAAAATAGACTTAGATTGGAATCTTGTCCAAAACAATCATAATAGAGCTTTTTTTTCCCCCACCAAATCATGCATGTCTTGCCAAATGTTTTGTTCCATGTTTGCCTGATTTGTTTTACATTTCATAGATGATTTCAGTTTCTTTGTAGATTAATAAAATTTGATGAAAATAGTCGTTAAAAGTGCCCTTAAATGTCATTGCATAATGCTTTGATTTCACATGTCTTTTTGATGAGATCAGCAGGAATGGCTTGGTGATCGTTCTTAGTTAAACCATGAAGTGACGAAACTTAATTTTGCAGAACTGCTTGTCTTCTTCTCCATAGTAATTTCTTGTGAGAGGACATGAAATGCTTAGTATCATTCATCAACTTAAAGTATAAACGTTTTATAATTCTTAAATAGTTGATATAACATAGCTCTTGTTGTCATCAATTGTCCAGTTGATCCAATCAGTGTCAGATTAAGTAGATATTCAGTTTGGCTCTGTGTACGTCTCTTCACTGTGATATTCAGCTGTGTTCAAATATGCCATGAGTTCACTGGTGTATTCCTAGTGTGTCTGTACATGAGACATGTCAGTTGTTAATGTGGTCTATAAGTAAGTCTCATCTAATGCAGCTGTCCTTCTGTCCTCAGCTGGCTCCCACTGGGATCCTGGACTTAGAATATTCCCCTTTCATCGTGCTCTTCCTCCACATGTCATGTGAACAAACAGGAAAACCCGTCTTTTAGCTGAGGGCATTCCCTATTCCCGTTCTCTTGGTTCTTTTTGTGCCGTGTGTGTTTCTCATCTCCTCATTTATCTACTGTACATCTTAGTTTCTCTCTAAACTACATCTGCCCTCTTGTTTCTCTCTTTTGTATACACGTGCTGAGACAGACAAAAGCCAGCCATGTTGGAATGCATGTGTAGCAGATCTGGTGCTGATTGTGCGACAGCAGAGATGATCTTTTATAGCAACTGCATTCTTTTCTGATCAGATGACACAGACACTAATCAAAACCAGAATGATCTCTTCTTCACTTTCTCTCCTCAGCTTCTCAAGGGAAAAGAAAGATCAAGAAAAAATCCCAGTTTTTGAAATTTGGCGTAGTCCACTTGTTTCTCAAATAACTAAAGGAAGTGAGTCGTAGAGTTGAAATGTTTTTTGCCAGTCTGTTAGATGACACTTTTTGGTGCAATCAAGATTACTGATGGTGTTTTACCACTAGTATCCACTATCCGTCTCAAACTTTTCTTACCTCTGTCCTTTTATTCAGATCTTTTAATACTGACAAGTTTATTCTTGTCGGATGCACTGAATTACAGTACTGAACAGTCTATATTAAAGGTAATTTTATCCCACCTTTATAATGCATATGACACGTTGGACTCTCTGAAATGTGGACTTTCTCTACACATACCCCTCCCTTTTAATCTCAATGGTTCAAGTTAATAGATAACTAGGGAAAAAAGCAATGTCTATTGAAAGCACATATCATAACAACTTGTTTTTTGACCAACATGAGTGGGAAAATAAATGTGGGGGAAAAAAACCTGTTAATATAGTTCCAATAAGCTGTGTATTTATTTACTGAGCCACTGCATTCAGGTTGAATTCCTGTGTTTCTCCACACAAGGCTGTGTTTGCTTAGTGTAAAATACTGTCATACTTGTATTTTGACATAAGTGGAAATGTACATACCTAACAATCTTTAGGAGATAGGTTTGCTCCCTCTGTAGTTAAGAATGTCAGTGATCTGTGCAGCCAAAACTCATGCAAGACTCACTATTTTGATCCCGTCTCAGTTGGTTGAATGAAATCCAGTGACTCGACTGTACACAAAGCCTGTAACCAGGTAATAGTTCAAGTGTCCACCCAGACTCCTTCTATTAAAAAGCCAATCTGTTCTCTGCTTTTTTCTTCAGGTTATGACTTTGCCGCTGTGCTGGAATGGTTTGCTGAGCGTGTAGACCGGATCATCCTCCTGTTTGATGCCCACAAGCTGGATATCTCAGATGAGTTCTCCGAGGTGATCCGTGCCCTCAAGAACCATGAGGATAAAATGCGTGTGGTACTGAACAAGGCCGACCAGATCAGTACTCAACAACTTATGAGGGTGTATGGAGCCTTGATGTGGTCTCTGGGAAAAATCATCAACACACCTGAGGTAAAAAAAAAAAAAAAAAAATTGCAGAACTACTAAAGACTCTTCAAAGGAAGTGTTTCAACGTATTTTTTTTATGTAGATTTAGAATTTTAACATTTTAGGGACCTTTAAATGGCTCTTTATAAAATATTTTCACAGGCCAAACAAATGGAATCCTTTAAAAACTGACTGACAGTAAGTTGGCAAGCAGAGCACACATTTTTCTACAAAAGCCTAAAATATCTGTGCCGGTTGAAAATGTTAATTTCCCACAGTGATGGCTAGGCCTTTTTACCTCACAAAAAAATTTGTTTTTTTGGCTCATTTGGATTAAATTGACATGTTTTTTAAAAGGACATAGCCTTTTCAACTGATTATTGTTAGAAGAAGGAGAAAAAATATCTTTATAAATGTACTGAAAGTGAAACCCATTTTAAGCCAAACCCTGCATGCCACCTGATATCATGTGATGGTCTTCCAACATTCTTCCTGAGTGCTAGCTAATGTAGGTTAATGTTTAATAGAGGGTTATATTCATAAACCTATCCCAGAGAAACCTTTGGATCATCTGGAGAATGATTCATTGACTTTGAGAGTATATTACATTGTAGTCTCTCTACATGTTATAAAGCACATTCCATATATTTTCCTCCCTTATACTTAATAAATACATCTATAAGTTGAGTGTTTCATGTTTTTTTGTGTTTATTTTTTTCATGTTGGATTGCACAGATGTTTGTAAGCCATAAAATTTCCTCATGTGGGCATGAGCTGTTAAGTATGATCAAATAAATGAAAGAGATTAAACTAACCTGTGCAAACTTAATCCAGGTGGTGCGGGTGTATATTGGGTCATTCTGGGCCCAGCCCCTGTTGGTGCCAGACAACAGGAAGCTGTTTGAGGCAGAGGAGCAGGACCTGTTCTTGGACATCCAATCTCTGCCACGAAATGCAGCATTACGCAAACTCAACGACCTCATCAAACGAGCACGTCTCGCCAAGGTCAGTATTAGAAGTACCTAAGAACTGCATCAACGTATCACATTACTCTGTCCCACAAAAATGGGACTTAACATGCAGAAATGTCCAGTTTTATGCAACTTGTGTAGCTATTTAGTTTCTAAATTAACCACAGGCAGAAGTAAGTGACTATCGTAATCTTGTAACACTTAAAGTAAGGGTTGAAACATCATTTAGTTCTGTTATCTGAAGGGTCCTAAACTACATTCTGTTGTTCACATCAGATTTGGGAGTTTGCCCATGTTAACAGGGTGTCTGGATCCCACCCTGTCATCTGATATAAATCTAGCAGGATATCTGCTCTGTATCTTAAGTTCCTTTTAAATATGTTGCAAATTGTCATTCATTCACTGAAAATCAATATATTCTCTTCAGGTGCAGGCTTATATCATCAGCTCTCTGAAGAAGGAGATGCCAAGTGTATTTGGAAAGGACTCTAAGAAGAAGGAACTGATTTCGAACTTGGGTGAAATCTACCAAAAGATTGAGAAAGAGCATCAGATCTCACCTGGAGACTTTCCTAACATCGCCAAGATGCAGGTAAGGACAAGACATCTACAGTTACCATCCTGACATCCTGTACACATTTAATTGAATAGCATGGTAACTCTCCACACCTCCATTGTATGATGTTTTTAGAATGTTATATAAAGTGTTAGATACAAATGGTTCAGATTAGAAAGACCTCTCAACCTTTACTCTCTTCACATCTTTACCCCTCTTTCCTGCTTTGCCCTTCAGGATGGGCCAGGACGGGGATGAGATTTATTTTTCCTGGTTTGTCAGGAAATCCTGCTTCTTGTACGCTGCTCCCATTGCTAGCCATTGAAGACTGATCTATTTCTATCACCAATTCCTGTTTTCTCTCAACCCCCATCTTTTCAGGAGTTACTCAATGGCCAGGATTTCTCAAAGTTCGCATCACTGAAGCCCAAGCTCCTGGAGTCGGTGGAGGACATGCTTGCTAATGACATCGCCCATCTCATGGCGTTGGTGCGCCAGGAGGAAGCTGCCATGCCCAGCCAGACTGTGAAGGGAGGAGCATTTGAGGGAACGATGACCGGGCCCTTCGGTCATGGCTACGGGGAAGGCGCCAGCGAAGGCATTGATGAGCTGGAGTGGGTGGTGGGCCGTGACAAGCCTACATATGATGAGATCTTTTACACTCTCTCTCCCATCAATGGCAAAGTGTCAGGGGCTTCAGCCAAGAAGGAGATGGTGAAGTCCAAGCTGCCAAACTCGGTGCTGGGTAAGATCTGGAAGCTGGCAGATGTGGATCATGATGGCTACCTTGATGATGAAGAGTTCGCCTTGGCCAACCACTTGATCAAGGTAAAGCTGGAGGGTCATGAGTTGCCGCAGACACTGCCTGAACACCTGGTGCCTCCATCTAAACGTGGGATTGCGGTGGAGGACTAAGGATCCAGAGAGGAACAGAATGGGAACCACTTCAGCGCTTAGCTCCATGTTTGTCCAGACAAAAATCCAACGAAAAGCATGAACAGTGTCATCGCCTCGTAAGCTGAGAGTCTCTGGGCTTTCTGATGCGCCATGAAGAGGTATAGCTGTGATCTTTTTCACCAGAGAGAGACTGGAGGGTTTGGGGGGGGGGGGGCAGTGTGGCCTGTGTGCATTAGGGGATAAATATTCAGGTATCTATTACAAATAAAAATGATAAAAACTGATGAAAAGACTTTATTGGATCATGATTATTGGATGATTCACTTGGATATTGGAGGTCACATGATAGGTTTAATATGGATTTGTGCGTCATGTGTACAAGATGTCTTATAAGTAAACGGTCCATCTTATTTTTTGATCCAAAGATTATAGTTTCTTTTTTTTCCATTTGGAGAGAGAGAGAGAGGAAATAAATCAAAACAGCTGTTAGAATTATTTTATCTATATTTTTGTATTTCCTAACTGTTAACTCTTTCCAAATGCCTACCTTTTTATTATTTTGCCAGATAAATAAAAAGGAAATACTCAACCATCAGACTCTTTCATTATGTGTACTCATTCATGTTTGATTAATATTTAAGTTGTTTGAGTTTATTGGTCACACCAGTACAACAAAGTCCTGCTGGGGGAACCATGGGGATCAAGTAAAACTATGATCTGAACTAAGGCTTTGGGGCTTTTTGCTTTTAATTTGTTAGAGAGGGTCATACCAAGAACAGTGTCATTCAGAGGTCAGCCAGAGACTGACTTTCCTGTGGAACAGTTTCCAATGGGTTCGTTTTAATGGGATCTACTGCCCTCTGGAGGCTAGAATTTGTCAAACAGTTCAGCTTCAGGACATAAAAAGGAAATTTACCACTGAAAAAATGTACCTCTCAGGATATTATATTGGAAAATTGAAAACAGGGGTGGAGGCAGGCACTACTCACAAACCATGTGAGACAGAGGTCAGACAATGACAGTTCAGTCCAGGCTCAGAAATGATAAACACTCAGACAGGAAACTCCTTCCATGAGTCACATTTGAGTCAAAATAGAGAAGATGTGAGCTGTAACAGTTCCTTCCACCTGTTTTCCTTCTCATGATGAACACAAGGGTGTGTAACATATTGAATTAATATTATTAGTCAAGATTTAGCTTTTGAGAAATATGCAAAATTGACAAAATGAAGATTACTGTTTCCTCTGGAGAGTGTTCTTGCTCAAGAAAAATTCTTGCTGTATTCGTTGTGAATAATTTTTTTTGACCCATTAGTCAACAGTGGGGCTTTATATTAATTTCAATATTACATTTTTTAACAAATAAGTCACATTGACATCTTTACAAATCACTTTATTCTCATTGTTAATGCACACATACAGTGTCTAAATTGAATAAATAATGACTTAATGTAGCAAGAAAAAAAAAAAATCACTAAATTACATAACATTGGAAAAAATGTGAAGGTACTCTTTTGACTATAGCACCCATCCCTACAGGCATTATTGAATTATCAGACATGCATTTGAATCATTCAAATATAATGTAGGTGTAAGAAACTGAAATGTAAATCAGATGGTGTTTCCACAACTGATCTGAGTCAGAGATGCAGCTCCAGGTATTATGTCACACACAGACACTTCATGTCTGTGCATGTACGTTAACATATTTCAACGCTGGAGCCTCAACTGACACCCATCACCTGGTTGTTTTGGGTAAATTGTGGCCTCGGCAACATCTACAGCAACATCTCTCCCAAAAACACAATGAGGACATTTCATTGTCATTCCAGACACAGAGTCATACGTCTATACCTCATCAGCTCACTCAGCGTCCAACAGCACGTATTAAAATTCTGCACAATGACTCACCATGTTATCACAGATGTCACACATGATCTCCAAGAGCCCCCCCCCCCCAAACACTGACATCTTTATTAAGGTCCAGAGGCGCTCCCTTGTGTTGTGATAAGTTATTACACATGTTCAGGTTAATTTTTTTTCAGTGCACAGTGGTGGAAAAACGTTTTATGATATATTGCATTAAGAATCGCTTTTGAGTCATTGAACTCACAGGCTGCCTTCTGCACGTGCTCAGTTCTATCAAGGTCAAAAGGATAATGTCCCTTCAAACGCATGTTTTTTTTTAGTTAACTATAAACAAAAAAATCATTTGGATTCGTACGTGACAGCCACACCAGGATTTTTCAGCAGAAATTCCATGACAATATCTGGGATTGTGTGAAGCTTTAAGAGTCTGACAACTTTTATGTATGTTTGTCTAATTCAGAAAAATGTCTACAGGATGACAAGATGACAGAAGGCTGAAAATTACTTTTTAAATAAAGAAATAAAACAACTAAAAGGGAACTTAAGGAGGCTGGTTTTGTGAATTCAAATTGCACAACATAACGAAAAGGATGTAAAGTCTTTTTTTTTTTTTTTTTCAGCATAGTACAAACATTTGCTGATCATATGGTGCATTCCAATATGGACCAGAACAAACAGTAGTTGTTTCCATGGTAACAGCCAACAGAGAGCAGCTTAAGTAAAAGTAGTTCCACTTCTTTAACAGGCACCGACGTGAACTTTGTGTTCAGTGTAGATAATTTACAGCAGCCTCAGGGTTCCTCTTGTTCTGGTTTGATAATATATTGACACAGAGCTGCTGAAATGCTCACAGTGGTGTGAAGTGGGAGGGTGACGTGGCTGGATGTGGCTCTGTTTCTGCACACTGTGTTTGGATAGCTGTCACCCTCCGCTGCTGTACTGTATATCTCCCCTTTACATTGTTTCCTCTTTCCTGTCGTATTCTGTTAGGACGTCACCATTTTCCCTCTGTCCCTTTTTCCTTCTTCCTCCTTTTTTCCTCACTGTTTATGGAGACCAGCCTCTCCCTGTTTTTCTGCCTCTTTGTTTTTTTTTTTTGTTTTTTTTTGCCTGGTTTCCCCTGACTCCTTCATTCACCCCCCTTCTCTCTGTGTTTTAGGTCACGTTCATCCCGTCCAGGTCTAAAAATATTCCCAGCAGGCCTCACTCCTGCTGACACACTAACCCTCACAGATAGTTGACTGGGTCAGGCTTATATAAGAAAGTCATGAGTGGGGAGTGCCACTTCTCATACAGATGAGGAATGGGACACCTATGTGTGCATGAAGCAAAAAGTACATAACAAAGATTAGTGCGTTAAACTCTTAAACAGCGGTAGCCTCATTAGAATCCATTACAATTCATCCTTATACCCAACTACAGCTGAAGCCAAAACACATTTAATCTCAGTCTGAATCATTTTTTTAGCTCCTTGTCTGTAATATTCTGCTAACTGTTCAAACACATTTAATGTATTCTGCTGCCTTAATATATTGGAGACAACTTTTCTTCATTATTTTAAAGTGTAAGCATAGGATCAACTTCATTATGATCGCTAACCTTCAGTATGTTATCACATTTAATTAAACAATACACAAAACCAGTCAATTAAAATGATGGGAATTTATTTTCAGAGAACTGATACACAACAATCAGAGCAGCATAAAATCCAGGTTTTCACTGACTGCATCGACAGTCCCTGTAATACTGAATCCAAAGCATTATTTCACATTTTGGAGGGAACATGGGGGGGGGACAAAGAGGCAATCAAAGACAGGAGAGGAGATAAGTGCTATGAAAGACTCTGATTACCAGGGAACATGTTGATCTCATTTCTGCAGTGTGAAAGGAGGCAGAGGTTGAGGTGACAGATTTTATACTGTACTGGCATTGAGATTCTGCTAAAACTGGTTTGTTTGCTCACATCTTATGGGGTTACTAAAGAGCAAATACGATACTCGTAGTGTGGTAAGGAGAGAAAACAGTTCAGCTCCATAACTGTCTTGCATTTCTGGGGTGAGAGAACCCAAAAACTGTTACATTTCCTTTCCTTAAAGAAGTAAATTAGCCTGTAAACAACCTGCTCTTACAGAGACATATGAGACTGTGACCTCATAAAACTATATATGAAACTTTCAGTACTTACAGTTCACTCTGTAATACTTTTTTGATAATTGGATATACTGATTATAGCCTAGGCCTGAAATGCATCAGTTTTCTGGAGTGCACAGCTATATCATTTATAGCTAATTTGCTTTGGGTGTTTTGCTAATGATGCACCCCAGTCCAGCCCTGCCTGGCGTCAGCGGTGGCGTCATCAAAAAAAGACAGATTTTGCTTTTTGAAAGTTAAGATGAGGTAGGCTGATATGCAGTTTTGGGCTAAAACAGGACAAAACAATCCCAACTCGGTTGAGTTTGTCCCAGTTTGTGCAGTCTCAGTGTGTTTGGTTCAGGTGGTTCTCAGCAGGGCGGTGTGGCTGCAGGTTGAGGGGCCCCAAACATCTCTTGTGAGGCGTAGGTGATGTAGAGGAAGCCATCTGCATCTCTGTAGCGGGAGTAAACTTCCCCCATGCTGGAGGACATGCAGGACATGCTCTTCTCTGCCACCAGGAGAAATAAAGCCTGCGTAGAGTCCAGGTCAATCTTATTCCTAAAATAAAGACAGAAAGAAATCAGAGTCTGGAAGGATGGTAGGAAACAGTGAATCACAGCATAAATGAAGAAAACAGTGAGAAATCTGACAGCTTGATGGGAGATTGTGGAGGAGGGCGGGTAGGACTGAAATGGAAATGATAAAAAACATTTACAAGCTGTTTGAGATGTGAGTAGGAGGAGAGAGTTTTCTTTTTTTTTTTTTTTTCTATAAAGGAGTCTGTGATTGCAACAGCTTATTTACCTGAGCAAACAGAAGAACTGACCCAACGTGAGCTCAAACGGAACCAGAAATTTTGTCTTGTCCAAAAGTGGGAGAGTTTTTTCACGGATGTAACGTTCTACAATCACCTGGAGATAAAAAAAAAAATGCATCTGTGATAAGGTGCTGGTGCAGACACACAGTTAATGACATGAATATGTGTAAAAAGCCACGATGGAGAAGCAACTTACAGGCAACTTGTTTGGAAATTTAGACCGAATACTGCACACTTCATCTTTTCTTGTTGCTGCAAAGACACAAAACAGTTTATGGAGATTATTAGTGACTTTTAGATCTATGATAATACTGCAAAATCAATATGATGTCAAAATGAACAGATATCTAATAGTCTGTGTAAATAAAACACACTCACCGAGGCATTTTCTCTGCTTAAAAGGCATCATTTCCATGGATTTCTCAAAAGGAGCCATGTTTGTTGCTTAGGGCGGTTTGTTGAGACCACTGGTGATGGAGGTATTTCGGCTGGTAGTGCCGGTGGTGGCCTTACCCAGGCTGACAGTGAAGTCCCCTCGGGTGGAAGTTAGCAAACCCCAATGAGCTGCTGTGACCGTGGGTGTTTTATAGGATCTGAACCTGGGAGGAGTCGAAATGTGACACCAACAAACAAAAGCACACTCCTCACCCTGCTGAACCGTGTGGATGCGGGAGGCATGTTGTGCTTTTGGCCTCTTTACTGGTTCAAACCAGATTCACATGTACTGGTTATCTCACTCTCATCCACTTGTGAAATTGATGTTGCAGTCACATCCACATTCACAGGCAGCGGCATGAACACAAACGCAGCAAGTGTAATGAGGGCAGCGCACTATTGGAAAATCAAAAACAACACAAATGGAGACAGAGCTACACACAGAAAAACCTACACTTGGTATTTGTGTTATTTGGATGCAATTAATCACAGATTTTATGAACTTCTGACCTTTGACCTCACTGTTTTATAGTCATGCTGAACATTTAACAATCAGTTGTCATTACCATTACCTTACTTATGTTTCTCACAAGACAGCAACGTAACAGATTATAATATTGTAGAATATGATGAATTGCTGGAGATGAATTTTCTTATATTTATTGATCATAATGGCTGTGTTAGTATATGGCATTTGAATTTCTGCCAGAATTGTTCCTTCTTGAGATGTTTTAAGTCTAATGTCAGCTACTCTTACAGGTCAATTATACATTACTAATACTTTTATCACCCTCTAGAGATACTTGAGACAAAAATGGACGCATGAAAAACTCCTGTAAAATTATCATATCAATATTTTTTCAGCATGAATTCCTTAAACCACTTCAGCTCTGTTACAAAATTACCAAATGTTCAATCATTTTTATGATTTGAACCCTTTAATACACATTAATTTAACAGGTTGATTACACCATGCCACTTGTTTTATTAAAGAAAAAAAAACTAAAGAAAATGTGAGATATTTATTTTCCATTAATACATATTGAAGGGATTTGGCATTATTTTACATCTGAGTCTTGTCAGAGATTAACAATGACACTGATTTCATTGTATTTGTAGTTTTTGTTCAGTACAGGATGTCTCATTGTCACACTTTTTAATCTTACATATAAATACTAATACAATGAAATAAATGTTGTTGCTACTTTTAGATAATGTCCAAGACTCTACTCACCAGCACCGCCCCAACCCCACTAAAAAATATCACATTTTTGTGTTTTTAATCCTGAATAACAACAGCAACATAATGTATTCAAACTCCCATTTAGTTTTCCATTAAACAATTGGTAGTTCTCAGCAGAGTTGAAATGGCATAAGAAATGTATGCAGAAAATATTGTTATATGATGATTTTATATCATTATTTTTTCATTTATGTTTTTTTTTTTTTTACATGTTTACATAAAGGTTTCCAATAATATAGTAAATTAGAGCTATATTACAAGGTTAAATAGGCCTATGTACAGCAATAAAATGCAAAATAACAGTAAAAGCCTGACAGGAGGCATTTTACTGTAAAGTATACTTGCTGATTGTTAGATTCTTAAGATTTAAGTAAAACTTTGAATGCATTGTGTTCCACTTTTATTGGGGGATTTTCTAGTGTAGTAGTAGTTATACCTACTTAAGTAAATGATATATCTTCTTAATACTTCTTCCATGACTACTGATGTTTCACCCATGGCATATGCTATCTTATGACATACACTTGTTATTTTTTTTGTCATTCCTTTACTTTGATTTTTTTTTTTTAAAAAAAACTTTAAAATAACAAAGTTTGCTTAAACTGCATCAAGGGTTCATTGTTTATGCATGAACAATGTGAGAGGCTTCAGCATATTTTCAGATGCTTGGAAGTGTCCTGTTGCAGAGACATGATATGCAAAGGTGAAGCTCTCCCTCTGCTGGTTGAAAAGTGGCAAAAGAGTCCAGTGCACCTGTCATTCACCGGCAGATTCACCAGGAGAGAGTTTAGTGGCTTCTCTGATAAATATAGTGGACATAGTGAAGTTTCAACATTTAGGACTAAAAATATGAATATATTTGATATTAAGCTTATACTCACCAAAATACTATCACTACTACCACTCCTACTACTAATAATAATGATAATGATAATAATAATAAAAATCAAAGGTCAACTTTAATATCTAATCATAATTAGACTTCTTCACATCTAAAAGCCTGTTAAGGTCCCAGGACTAGGGTGGTTTAGGGCCCCGCTGAACCCTGTCTGCTAAACCTGAGGTCCACAATGAATGTGCACCTTTGACTCAAAATTGTTAAAATTACACTGGAAAAAAGTCTTACCAAGTGTGTTTTTCCTCATTTCTATTCAAAAATATCTCATCACATTTAAAATAAGACATACTCACTTAAGTAACCTTTGAGTGAGCTATAAGAACTTATTTTTACACAATATATCTTAAAAATCTTATTTCAAGATATGTTTTTTTGTTGCTTAATTCAAGCAAAAAATATCTTGTATTACTTTTCTTTAAACTTCTTTTCAGATGGGATTTTTTTTCAGTGTAAATCAAGTGCAAACACAAAAACACGTAAACATGTAAACACGTCCTCCTATTCTGGAATAACACACAGTCCAGGTTTAATGTGACAAATATTACTGAATATTATGAGGAGTAAATCTCCATATGTTATAAATCCTACTTCATGTGTATCTGAGTGTTTTCTTCAGTTTGACATGTATAAAAGAATGGGAATGTCAAATGAAAGGCTTGCATGTCTTTCTCTTTGCAAACATTTCAATTTGTCATAGTAAGAAAGAACATGCGGTTATGTTCTGTTTAAGTGTCACGGATCCATGCCAAGACGCTAAAGAGCACGATGAAGGTGTGTGTAACACTACAGATAAGCTCCTCTGTGAGAACAGCCTATTATACCAACCTGACAGTGTTTGTCCTCAGGCATGTTGTTCCGTCAAGTTGGATAGTCAGAATTTTTTCATTCAGTGCGTCTATTCGAAAAACTTGGCTGTCCAATCCCGGATCAGCCCTGGTGCAGTGGCTCCTCCTCTCTGCTGCCTGCTCCCACATGTAACGTTACCAGCCTCTGCTTGTCTGTTGCATTGTTTCAGTGGGAACGCAGCGTCCAGAGCGCAGCATCATGGACCGGGGGCGCTCCTAAATCATAGAGAAAACAGTCAGTGTCAATAGGAAATCAAGCTGGATTATTAAAAGGAGGCATGTCTGGTTGATGTCCATTCATCCTGCCAGTGGATTCATGAATTCCAGTCTTGTGCCACTCAGCAGGTCTGCCTCGAAGCTGTAGCTGCATGGCACATTCCAGATGGTGAGGATCTTATTATAACCTCCATAACCATTCAGGCTGCTACAATGTTGCGGTCTCTTGTCCAGACGTGGGTCGCATTACCTGGTTCTGGACCGTAGCCCATTCTTTGCGCTCATCCATCGGACGCATATTGAGCAGTGGTCAGCGGTGCGCCCCGGTTCCGCCTGCCGGCACCCCGACAAGGATGGCCGGCCGCCGCGGCTGCGTGAACTCCCTGTGGTCGGGCACCGAGCGCGTCCGGATCGGAGAGCGCCTCAAAGCGACCCTGGCCGGCGTGTTGGAGCTGGAGCTGCTCAGGTGCAAACACCTGGAAATGGTGGACGCCGCGTTGGAGGACCGAGGCGCCGCCGAGGGGCCACGGGCGGAGGAGAGGGGAACCCCGGAGAGCGGCGCGTCGAACGCCGGGCAGGGCTCTGCGACATCCCGCAGGCAACAGGTCAGTCCGCGTGTCAGCCCGGATCACTACATGACCAGATTATTAAATATGTATGTGGGGATGATGGTGATCTGCCAACAAGCCGGTCCCTCTGCGGATCAGGAGACAGATTTTATCGCTGCCTGGCGGCGCGTGGCTGCGCCGGGAGCTGAATACCCAATGACTGAGATGGTGCCAGAGACCATCCGAGCACACAGCCCGATCATTAGCCTATATAGGACAGTGTGCGACCGTCACATGGAGCAAATGTCATTGAGATTAGGGTACCAGGACCAGCTGGCTCTGCGCCTTGGCTCAAGGTTATACAGGAGAGTGTGGTGGGATGTAGGTGCTAAAATCAGTTGTGGGCATTAATACACAAGCCAACAAACAGACTGCTGCATTTTTGGCTCTGGTTGGTATAAGCTCATCAGCTGTAAAGGTCACTTTGGCGCACAGTTTGCATTCAGATCACTTGCACACTGTGTTCATGACAGTGGTAACATTGTCAGAGTCCGCTCTCTCTCTGTGACTTGCAGCTTTAACCAAACATCTGAAATTCTAAATGTTCAGAAAGGTTGGGATGTGTGAGCTCATCCACACATAAGTAACCTATTTCCCAGCTTCGTCCTGAAACTGATACCCTGGTCTTTTTGTGTTGAGAATGTAGGGAATGTGGGTTGACATGCAATACTATAGGGACAGGATGGGAACAGGTAACATCCTGAGGCCTGGATACTGATTGAGGCCTCGCTGTGGTCCAGACATTACACATGAAATATCAAAGAAAGAGTATCTGTTATTATGCGAAAATATAAAGAGCAACCTAGCAATATTTTAGTTTGAAATAACCTTCTGAAATATTAATAAATACAAGACAGGTAAGAAAATACTGAATCTCTAGAGAACTAGAAATAGATGATCAGGAAGATGAATCTATTCAACAAAAAGCCGTATTTGAAAACGGTTTTATAAATCAGAATTTAAAAGCAAACTTGCCAAGCTGCCCCATGTTTGAACTTCTCAGATGTGAGGATTTCATACTAATCTGGCTCCTCTGGTAAACAGACTTATACAACCACTTTGAAGATGCCATCTTGGGCTTTGGGAAAAGTTTATTGCAATTTTTTTTTTCTCAGCTATTCAGACAGTTTGAAGATCAAATGATTAAACAATAAAATAGAAGAGAATAAGGAGATTAATTAATAGCAAAGAATCATCATCAGCTGAGGCCAGGGGGAATAACATTGCCATTTGTCTCAGTTTTTCTCATCACAGGGCACCAATCTCACAATGATTAACACTAATTGCATCTTTCCGCTGCACAGATGGCCTAGTTTGATAGAAATGACCGTCATTCTAACAGGAAAATTGCTTTTCAACGCTAATAAGAAATAATTTGATATTGTGAGTGAGAGTATGCACAGAAATGTACTCCTTTTTGGCTGAAATGTAAAAAGTATCAACTGCACTGAAAATACAGTTCAGTGCTGTGTGTGTTACTCATAACTAAATTAGTCTGTCAAGGATTATCTCTGGTTAATTCCCAATTTTGATGAAGCAGTGTCATGACAGGTCCGTGCTGCATTCAGGCTCCCATTGTGTTGACAGATTTCATAAATGAGACTTCATTAATTAACTACATTTATTTACATTTATTGTTACTGACATGCAGGCTTTGCTGTGGTTACTGTGCATTTTTACACTGTGAATATCTCCTCCTGATACCACTGAGTGGTGTTAGTCATCATCCTGCAGTACATTCATTCATATTCATCTAAATCAGGTTGCAGATGAACTCACCTTTGCAGAAGTGTGAATTTATTTACTGAAATAATAGGAAATTGTTTTCCTTATAGACTGCTCTAGAGTAAGGAAGATAATAAAAGAAGTGTTTTTATCAGAAAAGAGACAGAAATTGCACTCCCATCATCATGGAAGTGCAGCTCATAATGTCCTCGCCACCCACCTACCAACATCTCCTCTATAGTTCCCCCCGTGGTGCTGAGATTTCCTGCTGGGAGGGCGAGCAGCTTTACTCATTCTCACCTCTGAAGGGAGCTGCCAGTGTGGCAGAGCAGGCTGGCACCCTGCCCTCTGAATGGGCCAGCCGTCGCCAACACAAACACACACAACATTTACATAAATGGAGACAAATTGGTGCTGTTGTTGCATAAGTGACCACAGCTACCTCAGACTCTGCAGCAGCTGGAGACAGACCCAGACAAAGTATTAGAATTAGAGCAAGCTGGTGAAAAGGTGATGCAGTTTACACATTATTTAATGAAATAATAATGTGTACAGCTTAATTGTCTATCTCTCAAAATAGAACTATTTTGTAATCCATGGATTAGATGAGTCATAAGATATTCACTCTACTTTAATGCCAACATTTGTTTGGTTTAGTTTTTTATTTTTCATTTTAGAATTATACCCCTGACTTATCACTCCCCTCTCTACTCTTTAATAACACAGAAAGGCCAGAAATGATTACAGACATTACACATTTGACTGGTTGGGATTATGGCTGTACAGAGATGGGAAAATGCAATTTCAAACGAATCATCAACATCTAAACCACGTGACCTGTTACAGCATCTGTGAGGCAGTGGCACCCAGGTTTTTGTAAAAGTAAAAAGGGAACAGTCAGAGGACTATGACCATGTTAGGGGGGAAAAAAAATTAAAACAGACTTATTTTGTCATTTGTAGCTCATACCATAACTGTTTGGGTGTTCAAAAAACAACTTTACTGCTTGTAAGTTATGTCTACAAAAACAAACAAAAACAAAATACAGAGCTCATTGATTTTCATTGTTTTAAAAAACTATATTTGACATCCACATTTTATTTATTTTTTGTCTCATGCTTTACTTGCCCAAGAGAGTGACGATGATGATTTCTTTCGGCTTTTCCCTTCCGGGGTCACCTCAGTGAATCACCTTTACATGTTGATTTGGGACAGGTTTTTACGTCAGATGCCCTTCCTGACACAACCGGGCTTGGGACCGGCACAATGAGGCCCTTGTGGCTATTGGGATGTATAGCATAAAGAACGTTTCCCAAGGGATCACCTGGGTCTCAAACCGGCCACCTTTCACCAGGTGAAAAATTTTCCGCCCTGTTTAACCATCGACCATGCCCAAAAATACTTGCAGCAAAAATAGTTTACATGCGAGTTTCACAAATATAGTGTTGTCCATAAAGTTGGAGTAAAATATTTTCACCTCTTCTCATGAAATGATTGTGACAGTGTGATTTATTCTTGATAAATTGTAACTGGAACTCAGTATGTGATCATTACACCTGATCAAAGGTGATTACTGATGTGTATGAATAGGAATAAAAAGAGGTACATGAAAATTTAATTATTTCAACTTCACGGGCAATAGTGTAAATGCCAGAAATTACTCACATTTGAATAACTTCAAGGCCTTGTATAAAAAATATCAATGCCAAGCCAAATTAGTAACATACTGATTATTGCCACTGCTGCTGTTCAGCACGATGGGATGGATCTCATATCTGAAGAAACCATGGGAGAAGTGAGCTGCAGAAGTTGCATTACTTCACATATGCGTGCATGTCCTGTTACTCTAGACAAACAGTCTCAAAATTAGGTTTAGTATCACAAAGCATCATCTTACATGGACAGCCATTACCCTGAGTGGTGGGGTGAGACAGCCTTTGTCTCTGTTTTTAGCCTCAGGATCCCTCTGAGTTCACTGAAAAGTCTCTAATGTCGATACTTTTTTGTTTTTTTCCTACACTGCATTTCTTATGTTTCTGGAAACTCAGAAGTGAAGATGCAAAGCGTGGGCTGGTCTTTAAATTCCAATATCGCATTAATAATTCATGAACAATAAATACTGTACTGAGCGGAACAAGCATGTGCTTCTTTGCAGGCACTAAGTCCTTCCTACACTCTTTGGCCAAATTGTTCTGCCTCAACATGGCAACCGCTGCAATTTGTCTCACTGTAATGATATAATACACTTATTTAGAGATGTATGGCTGGTACAGCTGGGTTCTCTGAAGCATTATTATCCTATCGACCCATGCATTTTCTACATGTTGTTTCAAAGGGGCTGTGCTCCACCCTCACATGAAGCACTATCATATTACAGACCCCCACCCACTTGTCTGTCAGTCTCCTATGATTTGATCACGCACTGGTTTCTGTGTAACATTAGACTTCATGGTGTAGTGTGCATTATGTGCATTATGTGGCAGAGGGATAGGTATATAGACGTGAACACACTTTATACTTCTAAAGGCCTGTTAATGGGTTATATACAGTATTTTTCTTATCTTAAATAATCTTGACATTTTTTAAAAATAATTTTTAAAAATTGACTAACTTGTCTCCAATGTTTTTTTTTGTTTTGTTTTTTTGTTTTTTTTGTAATTCATCCAGGTAGTTTTTACATGTTTATTAAACCACCTTTTTATTTATTATTATTTATTATTTTATTTATTTTAATTTTTATTATTATTACCACTGTTGCTCTACTAATGCAGTTCTGTGATCATTCCAGAATCCTTCTTAGTCAGTGAGATTATGCAAAAATTATTCCACCAATTTTCATGAAACCTGGTGGAGAAGTAGGGCATGGACCATAAAAAGTTGTGGAAGCTGGAATTGTTTTTCCAACTCCTTTAATTACTGCAGAACCCCATGCAAACTTAAAATGATAAAACCAAGTGGCACAAATCAACCAATTACAACTAAAACCTTTGTTACCATGGTAACTGTCAGCCACACCAAAGAAACTAAATTGAAAAGAACTGAAAGTTAATGTATATATTGTTCCATTGCAACAGAATCACTTGGCAGCTGAAAACATCCCAGTTTTGTCTTTTTCCTCTAATTTCTTATTCTATAGCCTTTTTCTAAAGAACTTATACAGCAACAAATGAAAACTAATGTTTGTTCTATGGCCATGTGAGTGTGTAACAGCAGAGCTACACCAAAGAATATGGAAGCAAAGAGATGGAACTTGAGTTTTTTGACCACAGTTTTCAGTCTGAAATGGTGGAGGTCCAGCTCTTTTACTTCACATTGATGTCACCATGGGACAAAACATAGGCTACGTTCTTATTAATCTACAGTAAGTTGGACATAAAAAATACAGACAATAACATTTACATAGAAGAAACTGTGGAGGTTGTTGTGAACTGTTTAATGGTCTTGTGTAGTTGAAATACAGCTCTGTTTATGTATGATTCTGTTGTTGGAGGAAAACATTATTTTGCTTCTTGTTAATATAATAAGTTCTTTGATTAGACTTTTGTCATGTTGGACTGAAAGAAAATTTCCTCTTCGCTTCTAAACTTTTTGTCTGCTGTAACCAGGGCCATAGACTGTCAAAACAGGCCATAACTTGTGGGTTGGTTTGTTGATTTAATAATGTCTCAGAACAAGAAGAACACTGAATGGGATTTTGGCTGTGGTGGAGGTCTGTACTCTTTTGTCCAGCTGATGTATAATGAGGCCAGCATGTCGGTCATCATTTCATTGGGGCTCAGTATTTTTCCTCTAAACTTCCTGAAATTAGTCTTTTAAACCTTTCATGCGTAGTGGTCACTACAGTGAACAGTTATTTAAAGCTATTCATAGACTTTTTTTTGTTTTCGTTCCACATCAGCTAACACAGTGGACACTTATGCATCATCTCATACACTGCAATTCATACCATTATTGTAACTTTACTGTTCTTAAACCCGATCTGCAGTGACATGTTTGAGTGTCAATTGTTGATTGTTATTAGACTGTAATTAACAGTTTCTTTGTTTTTTAAATTTGATTTTATGTTATTTTTTGCATATTAACTCCATGAAGTGAGTAATAACTAGTTTTACAGTAAATATGAGAAAACAGCATTAAAACGTTTCTTATTTCATAGTTTTCACGCAGTATATCAGTAAATACATGTTTTTTTTGCTTCAAAAATCTAACACAATGGTATCTAGCTGATTGGACATTGCTTTGAAACTCCATAAAAAATAGACGCGTTAAAAGAATTTCAATCACACTGGGTTTTTTTTCATGCCTAATGAGGAATAAAAACAGGTAAAAAATGTCTTGATTATAAGGTTCTCATAATTCTAACTTGTCTTAAAATGGGGCTTTTGCTACTTTGTCTCTTGTCCACCCATCTGTTCCATCATTTGGCTTGAGTTTGTTGTGGCATTTAGTTTTTATAAATATGTTGTAGGCTGATTTCAGGTGTCATTTCTGGAAACTATTCGACCCCTCTACTGTCTCAGCTAAGTTAATGGAACTAATGATATTAACAAGTATCTCTTTTGTCTTTATGAAGGTTGATGAGATTGTCATCCTTATTTTATTGGCTCATGTTGTTCATCTTTCTTGTTATTTCACAGAATTCTTGTTGTAACTCCTTCAATTAATTTTTAGCGGTTACTTTTATTTCAGTATCTGTTGTTATCTCTGCCAAGGAATTTATTTGACCTTTCCTGTTTGTCATCTGTTAGCGTGCAAAAATATCTGCACTGGTTTTCATAAAACTTGGTGAAAGAGAAGCCAGTCCCTAAAAAGGGGTGGAGGTGGGATTGTTTTTTTTTTTACTTTTTTTTTTTTTTTTTAACATTAGAGAGCCCCACGCAAAACCATTGTTACCATGGTGAAAGTTAAACTTACCAATGGCACCAGCTGACATAAATGAGGAAATCTTTAGTCTTTTAGTTAATAATTTATATTTTAATAATACCGTGGGATGAGATGGAGAGTGGACTGTGGGTGTTAATGAAGATCACCACTGTCTGAGTGACCTTATAGTTTCTTATTGTTGTTTTCACTGTACATGAGGTCTCAGTCCCCATATTTTCCCAAATGAGATAAATAGGTGTTATTGTAGTTGAGGAAGTCTCTAGTACTGCAGAAAGGTAGGCATACCATATGTGTTTTTATGTTAAACAATGTGTTCATGCATATGGGAGTGACAGTGAGATTGGGTTGTGTGTGTTGAGATTCAGGATGAGTTAAATATTTCGCCCGGCCTGTTGTGCTGTTGTGGTTCTGTGTGGGAGGAGGAGTGAGAGAGAGTTCGAGAGCTAGCAGCTGTAGCTATGGTGAGTAGGGGGCGGCTGGCTCGAAGGATATTATAGAAGTGGGAGGAGGATTATTTGTCAAGGGGAGTTAACAGGGAGTGTGGGGGAGGTGGGGGTCCTCCAAGATGCCCTTCTCTCTCACCCGGCAACCACCCCCCCCCCCCCACACCAACACCATCGCCCTCACTAAGTCAGTGACTCACACTGTTCTTCCTCAGTCTCTTTTTTTGTCCTTCTCCCTCGTTTTGGTCACCCACTCAGCCACGACTCACTTCAGACTGACAGTAATAAAAATAAAAAGCACACTCTCAGGGGACGGCGTTTTCTAATCTCAGACAGACAAGAGGAAGAGAGCAGCTCAGAGGAGATAAAGCCAAGACAGGTCAAAGTCTGAAACTTCTTTTCCTTCCTTCCTGGCTTCCTGATCCGTCCATCCCCCTTCCCTTCTGCTGCTCTGGATGCTCTTTGTTACGTCATCTGTCTTTTCCTATTATCTTCCAAACACCCCCCCTGTCTGTCACCCCAGCGGTGAGTCACTACCTGTATTGTTTCCTCAGTAACAAGAGGATTGATCAGTGCCACTCACAGTGTTTCTGTTGTCCTGCTTGATCAGTCTAATGCAGGGGCTCCTGGCGGCAGTCCTGGAGGGTGGGTAGGGGGATTTAGAGGATAATTGAAGGGGGGGGCTCTACCAAGCTCTTACTAATCTAGGAAATGGAGGCACTTTGCCAGCTTGACGGGGTGAATGTTATTCTTGGTGTGACGGGGCCTCAGTGCTAACTATTCCAGTAAGTGAAGAGTGACATCACTGGAGCTGTTTGGTAAATGATATCATGGACATGCAACTTACATGTCTTTCACTGTGTACCAGGGGATCCGCCATGAAAGACTAGTTTTATTGTCCCCCCAGTGGTGGCATATAACTTCATATATAACTGCAGTACTGTATGATTGAGATACTTTTCTGTTCTTTCATAAGAATGCAACAAAAATAACACAGCAAATGGAAGGATCATTTGTAGCCTTGGAAAAGACACATAACCAGGAAAGTCTTTGGCATAGGAGAGGTTCAGTCGCCATGGAGATGGTTTAGTTTGTCATCACATGATATTGAATTTCAGTCACATGATAACAGAAGGCCTCTGGCTTTGGCCTCTTTCATCATCCTCTAACAACGTCCTCTTATGAATATGTTCATTCTTAATCAGAACACATTGTAATGATTATTTAATTATGCTGTCAATCTGTAATAAAATAAATTTAAAAAAAAAATTAAAAAAAAACAACCAAATGATGAATAGGTGTGAAAAAACATGTACTGTTGAATGATATGACTACAAACTCGGCTTATTAACTGAAATTGTATTGTTTGTTTAGAAAACTAAGTAAATGACATTACACATCTCACCTATTGAATTTCACTTTGGATAAATATCCCATGTTACAAAATAAAGAAAAAACTAACACTGAAACAAAATATTTTGAGGGAATAAAAACTAACAAACCTGGTTTAAAGACAATTAAAGCTGAATTTTAAGCAGAAACTCAAATAAAACATAAATAACTAATGAAAAATACAAAACCCCAATAACTGTTTTACACATGTTGTATATCTTAGAAATGCATCACCTTCTAGAGTTGTGACATTGATAATCTGGTATTAGTAATCACTATTTAGTCTCATTTAAAGTTTTGAGGTATTTACATGATGATTGTGTCACCTTTGCTCAGTTGTAACTGGTTACATTTTGTCATATTTTTGTTGTTTTCAGGCTCCCTCTCCGTCCGATGGTATGGTGCTGCCCTGTCAAAGCAGCCCGGAAGACTCTGGAGATGGGACAGTCCACACCTCAGTGGGCAGGGGGGGTAACTCACGCTGGTCTACTCTGTCCTGGGATGCCCCCTCTGATCTACTGTCCCCCCCGACACCGGACCCCATTGGTACTGTCCATTTAGACAGTGACTCCAGGCCCAGTTCAGGTAAACACAGCCAGATGGACACACACACACACACACACACACCTTGATTAAAACAACTGTAAACGGCTTGGGGTCACTGCACTGACCTGCACAATGACCAACACAGTTTGTCGCCTTCTGTTTTACATAAGCAGGGCTCACCTTGCGTAACAGAGAAGTCATTAAACATTAACCCTGCTCATTTTTCATTCTGTTTACTTGCACTCTGTGTGACTCTGACTAGCTCTGACTCACTGAGTTTCTCTCTCGATGTCAACTTTTCAGCTTGTCATGCCAATCTCTTACCTGTTCTTGTCGCAGTTCCAATCCCTGTGTCAAAACACCCATCTCAGACATTCCTCTCTCTGCTATGCACTCACACACGCCTATTTTCCAATTATTTACTTACCTGAAGTGACTACAAATGAAGCAACTAAATCAAGTGAAACCTTAAAATCCAGATACTGTTCATTCCTTTGTACTTTGAAGTTTTTTTCCCATAAGTTGACATGATCATTTTCCAAATCTTATTTGTAATTCTCGTTTTACTTTTAGTGTTTACAGCTATTTTAGTTTTGCAGTTTACCACCTACATGATGCATTTCAGTAGTGTGAAGCCTTCGTCTTGGAATGTATGCTGATAAAGTCTGAATTTCTTAAGGAAATGTCACGTTGTCACATTTCTCTTGACATGTGTTCAAAATAAATGTCATGACAGCTGAATTAATTTTCTCTGTATGGCAAATGCAAAACCTATAAAGGTACAAAAACTGACAGATGTGCAAAGAAGCACTGTTGACAATATATTGCATAATACTTGAGGTTTGTTTCATTTAATATAATTGATTCATATGTTCACAAATGGGAAACAAGAAACAACTAATAAGTACATTTAAAAAAATGTAAAATATCATGTTGCGCATTTTATTTTATAAAGGTTCTCTCTCTTTGCTTTTTGTTGTAGATATTTGGTGTTCAAAATATATTCATATCCTAGTTTTGATACAATTTATAATAATCGATTTTATGTTAATACTCCCTTTCTGCTCAGAATTCTGGAGAAATGATGTTGCCACTTGGATGCTATCATTCCTTGTCAATAACACATGCACATACTGATGTTTCCCTCTGTCCTGTACAGGTTTCTATTCGGTGAGTGGGAGTTCTCTATCGGACTCCTGCTACTCTGTGTCCAGTGAAGCTGCACAGGGTGGACAGGCAGCTCCGACCAAACCTCAGAAGCTGTGGGAGCAGGTGCCACTGTCTGTTGACAACACTGACATCCTGTGGTCAGAAGGTGCACTGCAGGTGCAGCAGCAGCAGCAGCAGCTACTGCAGAGCAGCCAGGAGGAGGCTGAACCAACAGAAGAGACATCAGCTTCAGGTGAGCAGCTGCAGAAAAGGAAGTCATACTACGTATCTGTACTGTAGATGTAAATAAACCATGGGGTCTTCTATATGTAGTCCAGACACATTAGAGTTTAGACATTTTCAATAGGTTTTATTTTAAGTTAGCAATTTTGTTTTTTATAAATTTTTTCAGGAATTATGAGACTGGTTGACATATGTATCGAGATGTGTTACTAATGTGTATGAAATCATGATGTTAAGTAAAATGTGCATTTTGTCTGAAAATCTTGTTTTTGTCTCTTTCAGTCCCAATAGACCTTGAAGTGACTGGTCTAAACTTTCTGTCAGACCTCTGCTCAGGACTCGATGACTCCCTAATTGCTTCCCTCCTCCTGCTTCTCCATCCCACACCCTCCTCTGCCACCTCCGCCTCCATCCACTCGAAATCTCAACTGGATCCACGCTTTTGTACAGATCTGGTGTCACGTCGGACCAAAGAGGTTTACACTTACCCCAGCCCACTGCACGCTGTCGCCCTTCAAAGCCCCCTCTTCACCGCCCAGGACCCATCATCCTCCTGTAGTCCTGAAGGACCCCAACCCGATGATGCATCAGAATCCGCCTTTGATCATAGTCCTCTTCAGACTAATCACACCCCCACCCAGGCATCTGTCACCCACCTGGAGCAGTACATCTCCCGGCTGGCTCGGCAGTATCTCATACGTATGACCTCCTCCACTTCTGATCTCACTTCAGCTGCGACTCCTGGTTCAGTATTGCACAGAGGCCTTTGTACTCCAGGCAAAAGTCATGGTTCCACTCAGTCCCTTTCTGCCTTTGAGAGTCGCAGCACGCCCTGCACCCTACCTGGGGGCAGCGCTACACCCTGCAAGTCACTGCTGGGGAATTCGGCAAGAGTCAGCCTCAGCACAACAGGAAAGAAGGCCACTAGAAACTCCATCAACCTGGGGAACCTTCCCTCAGCTACTGGTGAGGATCTAAGCATAAACCTGCATCTTAACCTCAACTTGAACCTGAATCCCAGTTTAAATCCCAGCCGTGGACTGGTAGACACGCCCAAAACTGGCAGTTGTGGAGTTTTGAGAGGTGATTTTGCTGCAGCCTCCACTGCCTCCGCATCTTCACTCTCCTCGTCCACTCCCACCCCGGCACTTAGACCCCGCCCTCGGATTTCCACCTGCCCCTCCAGCCTGAGTCACCGCAGCTCTCTGGAGGTCACATCTGCATCAGGAGCCAGTTCTGCATTCGGATCATCTGCCTTCTGTCGTTCCCTGGATTGGAGCAGTGGTGTTCCACCTGAGGTGGCGTCAGTATATGGTTCAAACACTGGATCAGCTCCAGGGTCTCAGCGGAGCAGCTTGATACAAGAGTCCAGCTCCAGTCCAAAGCTAAGTGAAGACTCACCCATGGTGGGGGAGATCTCACGCCTCTCTGGCCTGTCCAGGGCTGTTGTGGTTGGACTGATGGAGGAAGGTGTAGAGCTCGATATTGACTGCTTTCAAGGCGATACCACAGGTGAAATAAGAGGTCATGGTAAAAGTCACCTGATGCCCCAGGCAGATCAGTCACATGACTACGCAAGAGTGAGTGACCTGAACCCCCAGAGGCCAATCCAGCTGTCTCTGAGCCTCACACATTCACCTCAGTCTCAGTCTAGCCTCACCCCTCCACTCTCACACTCCAGCAGTCCCATACATCCCTACCAGTCCATCCATATCCCCCCACCACACTACTCACACTGTCACCACCAGCAGCTTCCTTCCCCATCTGACCTCCCCTCCTCTACTGCTTCTTCTCCTGCTTCCCGTCCGACCCCAAGAGGCCGGTCCCCTCCCCGTCCTCTACAGCCATCTCCCATGGGCGCCACCCCGCTCTCTGTTTTCCGCCGTGATGCACCCTTCCAGTGCTCCCTTCCCCGGACAAACACCAGGAGTTCTACTCTGGATCATGGCGGCATCCAGCATCGAGGTGGATCCCTTCGGCAGAGCGGGGGAGGAGGTGGAGGCGGGTGGAAGAGAGGGGAAGGAGAGGGGCTTTACAAAGGGAAACACGCCTCACATAAGCTGATCAGGGCGGCCACAGTGAGCAGCTATGCCAAGAGGGAGGACTACAGCTCTGCTTGGGCTGAAGAAGAAAAGGAAAGAGCAGCACAAACGCCCAGGAAGAACTCCAACAAACTGTGGAGGGGGTTTGAGGGGCGACTGTGGGGTAAAGAGTCTGAAAGTGAAAGGGAGGAGATGGACAGAGCAGAGTATGGTTATGGATGGAGGAGAAACAGCTGTGGTGGAAGCTGGAGGAGGGAACACCGGAGGGAGAAGAACTCATCCAGGGGTAACGACAAGAGGCCAAAAGTTGAGAACTCACCTATTTTTTCAAAGAAAAAGGGGCGGGAAGAGGGAGAGAGGCGCTGCTCCAGCCTGAGGCTTTCCAGAAGGGCTCTGTTCAGGAGTGAGTCCCAGGGTTTGCTGGTGCCTCGTAACCACAGCGAGGAGCCTTCAAAGCGCTCCCACTGGGTCTCCTCATTAGATGTGGGGCAGGGGGGCATGGGGATCAGCAAAGATGGAGGGGTCAGACTGCTGAGAGCTAAAGAGGAGGACAAACGACTGTCCTCCACCGCCAGCCTTTTTAACCTCTCTCGTTCTCAGAGCCTAGAGGGCAGCTGCCAGTCCCTGTCCCCTCTCTCCTCCCCTTCATTTTCTCCATCGCCTCCTCCTCGAATGCCTCTCCAGCGTTCCCGTTCACTGAGGGATTTGGGGAGGAGAATGTTCGGCTCCATGAGGTCTTTGAGTCTCAAACGGAAGCCATCCAAGAAGTGATATTTGTACAATAAATGAACATCACAGCAAACACATCTTCCACGTGTTCCATTCTTAACATCAGTGACAGTTGTTATAAGACTTTCCATCTGATGTTATGTTATTATAAGAGGAAGTCCCATTGTTTTCTGTATTCAAGCTTAAGCTGGTTCTTTACCAACCATCTCAAACTCCAGTGCTTTTTCCACCATCGACATGATGGAAGATCCTCTCAGGCACGCTAAGTCTGTAAAACTTGCTATTAATCTATTTGTTATTTGCTCTGTTCATTCATTCTAGTAATGTTTTGTACATTTTTAAGGACATAGCCACATTTTATAGCTTGCCCAAAGTAATCCTTCACTGACTAGTCTAAATTGTATAACTAGAAATTATGAAAAAACAGAAATATTTAATTTAAGGTGAAGGATTTATTTGAAGGGCTAAATTATAAACATTTTGCTGATATCATTTGTGTATTTAGTATAATACTCCATATTGTCAAAAAAACACATGGAGCTACAAATCTGACAGAAATGCAACCCAATTCAAACCATCAAAATTTCACTATAACCATACCAATGACACACACCTTCATGAGAACACTGGTTGGATCTTCTTGCAAACCATTAGTATGAATGTGTACGTGTACACAATCCCTTCTGCATGCTGCTCTGTGAATTGTTCAGTGATTTTAACTATTGTGAGAATGTGATATTCCTCTTTTAATGGCAATACAGCCTCTGAAGTACAATCATATTGGCCAGATTATGACCAAAACCAAGCAAATACTCTTTAACTTGATATTGTGCTCAGGACTTTGAAATAAATATTGAATGATTACAATATTGATGAGTTATTTGACACAACATGTTGCATCTCATACATAACAATGATTAAAGAAATGTTTAAATGATCGTGTACTGTGCTTGGTGTATGATCCTTTTCACAGAGGTTCATTTAGGAAAGTTTCGGCATCCTTTATAAAAAAATATTTTAATCGAAAACTCACGTCAACATTCACAACACTGAATGAAATCATGAGGGCAAAAACACAACCTTTGAGCAGTGCATGAAAAGTACCACATAAGCTTTTAGAGGTGTTTTCTGAAATAGCCGTACTCTTGCTTTTAAACTGAAAAATAGCTTTGTTTCCTTGTTGCTAGGAAACTAACTTCCTTGTGGTCTCTGTTCTATTTTCAGCGACATCATCTTGACTTTCCTCTCTGCCTTCCAGTCTTATATGTAGTACATAATCAGTACTAACCCACGATCACCTTAAAAACACTTGCAGTGCCGTTGATGATTTACGATATGCAAAGTGAACATTCTCTCAGTTCAGTTTATGATCTGCTCAATTTGCACAGATTTTTTTTTTCTCCAAGATGTGGCTGTATTTCTGTTGCATTGAGCGTGCAGACTGAAGTCAGTCATCTCCTCTGTTGGTTTGGTTAATCTCTTCTCCAGAGCTGGTCTTTAGGCCGGGGGAAAACATGCCTCGATACATGGCTTTTTCCTCTTGCAACTCTCGATTTAACTTCTCCTCAGCCCTCTGCAGGTGTTTTCTCACACTGGCATCTAAAAAAAAAAAAAAAAAAAAAAATCAAAGTTTCAGTTGTAATGGGCTCAGACAAAAGCAGAGAATGTTTTAGGTTGATATGGTTTCTCCAGCTCTATCACAGCCACATGTCCATGAGTCAAAAAGAAAAAAGTTAGGCTTCCTATAATAATTGAGCAATCTATGTCTTGCTTATCCTTGATAATTGTTGACTGTATAAAGACATCATTTAAACAATCCAGATACAGCATATTTCAGTATATCTTTTCCACCATTTGATACTGAATTCTAAGTGTTTGGTTTCTATTGCTATTTGCTACCTGTATGTAATATCAGTAACATCATTGTAAATTTCAATAATAGGCTTTATATATTTAAAGTTTATTGCCTCAGATATACACAGCATGTATGAAGTCTGTTCCTAATTGTACAAAACACACAGACTGATACCAAACATCTAAACCACCACTTTTACCCCTGTGGGGGGAGATACTTGATATAGATAACACTACTGGGCCTATGTACACAGACTCCCAGGCAGTAGTGACACCTAGAGGACAAAGCCAAACAGAGTTATTATACATCTTTTTTTTTTTTGAAAATTTCAGAATAGTTGCATGTAATACTAGCAGTGCTGTTATGAAGGGTTCTCCTCTCTGATTGATAACACATTTCCAGATAATTAATCATTGGTTTATTAAAACCAGTGGACTGTGGAGCTCAGGTGTCATTAAATGTCGCTGCAGAAGATGCATCTGTTCTTTCTCAGCTCACCTTAATACAGTTTGAGAGTTAACATCTACAAACCTCACTTGTCTCACTCCTAGTGCAGGACACAATGAGTGATCGTTTCTCTTAACAGAAAACTGCTTTCACCTATTATATTCTCACCAGTAGGAACAGTATACGGTAACTTCTCCACTTACATCTTCTGTGAAAACATAGACTGGTGTGCACAGCATAGTAGGAACAAGCCAAGTGTTCACACTAAGTTTTTCATTGTAAAAAAACACTTGAATCCATCTCATAATGTGTCAGTTCACCTGATCTTACCATTAGGCTGCTCCCTGCAGGCCTGGGTGAGGTACCGTTTAGCAGTTTGTGCGTCTCCCAATTCCAGTGTGGCTACTCCTGCCCTGTAAAGTGCTTTAACATCACCTGGTCGTGACTGCAGCACACGCAGGCTGTACTCCTGGACACGACTGTAGTCAACACTCTGTTTCTGCAGCAAACAGGCTTAAAAACACACAATAGAAAAATTATATACATACCATACTGCATATACAATTATTGGAATATGTAGTGACAATATCACAGACTTTAAAGCTTTTTGACAGTGTGCTTGTAAACACTTTGATTTAGAATCAATACTAATTAATACTGTCAACAATATTTATATAGGATATTTTGTTAACTGCATTTCTTGCATAGTTGCTTATTATACTTATCAGAAGATCACATATACCTTAAATGAATGCATTCAAAATCCATTTTCCACAGCACAGAACATTTAATCTCCACTGAAATGAGACATTTATAGAACTGCTTGGTCATGATGATTAATATCATGTAGGACAATAAATGTTGGACAAAGAACACTGCTGCAATAATAAAGCTTTGAGGTGAAAGTATCATGCAGTCAGTTTTGTGGCTACAGAGGTATTGGTGCACTTCATTAAAGTGATGGCATCCACATGCAGAATTGTGTGGATATACTTAATTTTCAAATGAAGATATCAGTCAGGAAGGTAAAACTTAAGACACAAGTGGTTCTATGACCAAAATGTTAAGCATTTTGGCTAATTAACACAGTAAAGTCACCAAAGTCAATATTTTGGAATCTCCATCACAACGCCTTATCCAATACAATATTTGTAGGCTTAATTTAAACAGTATGTTTGCACAAACCAGGAGAAGTGGCCAAAATTCTGATGTGAATTTTGTGGAAATATTTATTTATTCAGCTTACACAATTTAAAAGGCAATGCCACTTATGTTTTAACTAAACTAAACTTTTGAACCTTGGAGAATGTGGCAATATAAAAAACTTCCTCTCTGATTATTCTGAAATGTCACATCACCAAATTTCAGGGAAAAGGCTAAGAGAACCAAGATGTCATTTTTAAAGTAAGCTAAAATGCTTGAAATCTAAAACATTGAGTTTGAATGCATGCAACCAAGGTGGGTGTAAAGTTATGACTCTGATTACATATACCAGCTAGGTTATTGTAGCAATCCACTTGTGTGTTCCTCAGTAAGGCTTCCTGTTCAGGTGTGAGTTCAGGTGTCTCAGGTCCAAGTCCTTTCATAGATGACATGATGTCAGAGTCCAAGCCTCGGAGGACCAGCAGAGCGTAGTGATACCGCCTGATGGCTGAGCGAATGTTCTTTTCATGGTAGAAAGCATTCCCTTCTGCTTTCATTTGGGCTGCTTCTTCTAACAAAGACCAAACGGGCTTGTGAAGAGCTGTTCTGTGGCCAGAACAGCTGGGTTCTTCTGCTGCAGCTGCTCCTTGCACATCCATACTCCCCTCCCCTCCTGATGTCTCCATTTAACTCCTGTTAAAATCAAAACTACATGTAGATAATGTGCAAACAAGCACTTGAACAGCTTTACAGTATGTTTCAAAAAAATGCACAAACTTTTTTCACATATAAAGAACATAAGATGCACGCACTTGAAAATCCTCAAACTGACTTATAAGGCACACTACTGTCATCCTGTGGCCTGACTTATCAGCGCAAGCCAAAGTTTTTGGACAAACAGACAACTAAATGATGACAATACCCTAAGACCTGTATGGCCAAAGGTAAAAACCATGATGTCGAAAATAATGTAATACGCAAGATTTAATGTGTATTGTTGTGATGGAGGAGGAGGAAGGGGGGGATCAAAATGTGAGCCCTTTTACTAAATATTGACTTGCTGATCATGTCCTAATGAAAACACATATTTGATGGGAAAACAACACATACTTAACTTAATCGGCTTTAAAGGGACAGTTCGGGATATTTGACATGAATCTGTATGGCATCCCCATCATCAGTGTGGTACAGTTACACTGACAGTGTCCTGTGAGCCTAGTTCTGGTTGAAATGAAAGTCTGGCAAGTTTGTGGGGTCACTAAAATAAAAGTTTTTCTTCTCAAAACAGCATGTATTCAAAAGAGTGATTTATTTGCATCACAAAACCATGTCCACAAAAAGTCACACATTGTAATCACTTGGCCCTACTTCCTCTCTTTTCGTATCCCTCCTCGCTGCCGCAAGATGTCACCTAGTCTACCTGTTTCACTGCCGAAAAAAGCTGTTGACTAGTGCACGACAGTCAGCAGCATGACAGCATGCACTGATAGTAAATGAGAGAAAGTAGGGCCAGTTGATTACGAAGTGTCACTTATTCGTCTACAGTGCATTTTTAACGAATTTAAACTCTCAACTTTTTTATTTATACAAAACAAATTTAGAGTCACGCAACACAACAAAATATAAAGTTATTTACTCTTCAGTGCTACAATAAATAAACTAAAACTAAAATACAAGAACAAACTTTTAACTGTAATTTCCCAGTTTGGGATCAATAAAGTCCGTCTCTTTTCTCTTCTCAGATTTTCAGATCTGTCGGTTGTTGTAAGAAATTTGCCCATCACTAAAATATAAATGCCTTTAGAGTTTCGTTTGGTTCTTTCCTTGTGTTAAATCTCCATTCTGTGTCTTACACCAACACAGTGGGTGCACCACCACAAACTAATGAGTACATTTTAGTTATCAAACGCTACTTATTGTTGCTGGCATTTCATTGGGCTGCTGCTTAGGAGCGATAACTTAACTCACCAAACTACACGGTTACAGATCATATCACAAAAACAAACCGTCACTAGTCTGAACACTTTCCCACGGACTCTGGAAGACAAACTTAACTGCTAGTGGCTAAAGCTAAGCTAACCGAGCTAGCAGAGTTTCACAGCTAGCGACCTAAGCTAACCCTTCACTACGCCTTTACATGCTAGTCTGTTAAATGTAGCTTTATTTCCCTCCCAAAACTACACTCTGGTGTATTAAATATGCGATGAATAAATTGCTTTGCGTAGCCTCACCTTTTACAAGCAGCGGGAAAGTCAATAATTTGACACAGCTCCTGCTACTTCTTCACACAGTTGACACACATTTTGCTGCTGTCTGTGCAGACATTTCTTCTTCTTTCGTCTTCAACACTGGTTGCAAACTCTATTAGTGCATTACCGCCACCCTCTGGATGTGAGGGTGGCTTACAGGCTATAACAATACAAATGACATTGAATTGTTAAAAATAAAGAAAAAAAAATATATTCTATTACTAAGTTTGGTAGCTTTTAAAAACCCCAAAAGGCAATCAATAAATGTAAGTTCCATTGATTTGCTTAAAATATATTTTTAAAGGAATGATCCTATGTCCTGTATTTTCTTCGTTACAATGATTCTTTTCTTATTATATTTCGTGCTATTAATAAGAATATGCTCTACAGTCTCAAGAACATTATAGCGGTCACATCATGCTTACATATTAAGAACAATGTCTTGTTTAACCCCAGAGTTCCCTATGCTGAGCCTTGTGAATATTGTTTCCTCTCTTCCACACCTGCCACACTGGAACCACAAAGCAACATATGAGTTGACAAAGAAAAGTTCTCTTCCCTTGTTTTCTTTCATCCCTGCTCATCCCTATTCCCCTGTACATACACAAAATATGACACATTTGGAGTCTTCTTAACTCAAGAGGCATTTCACCTTCTTCCACTTGGCTTAAGACTGTTCTCAGAATAACTTCAACATTCTTTAGCTGTGTTTTTTGGACGGACACTTCCTTGTTCTCTTGTAATGTCATCAAAAAACAACTTCAGGGCACTATACTGCAAAAATAGAGATCAAAACAGGAATTACCAATACCTCCACAGAGAAACTATACACATTTCTGATCATTAGTAATGTGTTTTATTCACTATTTTAACCCTCAGGCCACTTTTGCACATTTTTATCTCTTGATTTGCTGATCAATATGGGTCTGTTACAGCTGATGGCATGGATTTCTACAAATAATTATC
>JAPSES010000002.1:12250790-12266279 GCA_029822895.1 Maxillicosta whitleyi
TTAACATGACTGGGCCTTTATATATTGTAGGTTTTCAGGGTTCCTACAGGTTTCTACAAGTTAAATTTAACACTTTTTGAGACCTTTTAAGACTACTTAGAACAGAATCTAATGCCCATTTCATGAGCATGCAAAGACAGATAATAAAGATAATTTCTCACTGAAAAGTTAGTGATAACTGGCTCCTAATTTCAGTATAATTTGTCAGTTTGGAACAGTTGGGATTGAGTTGATTAACATTTGTACATTTAACAGACACATTTTAACAGCCAGCAAGTTAATGGCAACATAACTTAAGACCTACCATATCAAATGTAAGACCTGTTAAAGACTATACTAATACAGATTTGTAAATTCAAGAGTTTTAAGAATTTTTAAGACCCCTGGGTTTTGTGTCAATTCTAATGTGACGATTATAGAGCATAAAACATTTGAATTTAACCATATATATATAATGAAGGCTTTGATACAGAGGTCTTAGTCTATCAGTACGGGGCAATATATGGAGAAATCAGCACATGTGACAGTTTCTTGACAAAGAGCTTCTTGTGCTGAACAATATTACATAATTTGCTGTGTATTGCTGTTTTGCTAATTAAAACAGTAATACATTTACACTAAAAGTAAAATAAAAGTTAAAAAAGTTAAATAAAAATAGGTCAAACTGCTTTTGTGCACTGGTGCAACATTAATTGTTCCAACAACTGTAGTTTTATTCTTTGATTCACATATATTAAATGAGAATTTCTCACCAAGATAAGCACCACTATAGACAGGATATAGAAGACAGCGTCACGAAACAACGGCCACCAGCTCAGAGAGATGGGCTGAAAGAGTGAATCCATTAGTCAATTCACAACAGATTCAACCGTCTTAGTGTTGTAAACTGCACTTTAAAAGGCCCACATATAGAGGGTGTGACAAAAAGTTTGACATCCTTTCATCACCTAATAATTAATTTAGAATTTCTTTGCTTTTTTGCTTAAAAAAGTATAATCATTTTTATTGTTCTGCTTTCAGGAATAGACATGCTGTTTACTGCAACAGAGAAAGGCCTTTTGTGTATTGAAGTACGCCCAAATTCACTTAAATGTGAATGTGAATTTAGAAAATTTCATAAACAAATACCAACAAGAAAGCAGATTGCACGTTGTATTTGTAGAATAAATATTCTATGTCCAAAATAAATCCTATTAAGTATCATTTCTCCTGACCATATAATCACTCTGATATGGACATCTCAAATTATGTACATTGTTTTGGGGGACATCCTGTATATGGAATGAAGTACTATTTTACTTTGGCGAGTTTAAACACAGAAAAAGTGAAGCGATTTGGTTCCAGTGTTCATACCTGTCCGGCGAAGATACCGCAGATGCCGATGATGACCAGGATGTTAAAAACAGCTGATCCCACGATTGTTCCAACGCCCACATCTCCCTTTGTAATAAATACCCCTAAAGACACAAAATGAGAAGAAAGGGCCATATATCATCAAGAAAGAAACAGAATCTGAAAAAAGTGACAGAATTCAGGAAATGAAGGATGATATCACGTTCCAATAAATATAAAGCTACAGATAATATCTCTCCTCTGAATGGAAGTATTACATCTTCCATTAATAAACACAGAGGCTTGGCGGATGACTGATACACTACAGACACCCTTTTCCTTTTGAGCATACACTTCATACTTTGTTATATAAAAGGATGTTTTCTTCTGCCTCACAAATTAAAATACTTCAATGTGAGACTTCTCTGTGGGCTCTGTTTCCTATTTTCAACGGTGTGTGTTTTTAAATATTCGTTCACTATTGATCCTGTGGATTCCAATGTGGTTCAGCATCATACCAATGTTACATGGTAATAAAGAAGCTTGGATCTTTGCTACTATATACTGTATGTTTTCATTTACAGGGTTTCTGCAGATTTCATCAAGTTAAAAAAGGATGAAGGTTATGAATGAAAATCATCCCAGACTTAAAGTAAAGTACATGGATTAATTTATTACACCCCCCCCCCCCAAAAAAAAAGGGGAGGCAAGGGGTATACTATAGATTAAATTCATACCAAATTTAGTTTATAAATTGCCAATGACCTAGAATAGATCTCAATACATTTTGGAAACAGAACGTCAAAGCTAAAAAAATTTTTTAATCTTCACATTTACTTATAAAAGCGAAATATGTGAGAGAGGTGGGGTTTATTGTGCCACTTGTATTTGACATGATTTTTAACCTTATCTTGTAGAAATGACTCTATATGTATTAAGGGGAAAGGAAACACACACTTTAACCTGCATAACACAAAATAAGAAGAGAAAAGCTGTTTTTTTTGTTTTTTTTTTACCAAAAACATATTTCACAGTGACACCAAAGTTAAATAATTCTAAAGTAATGTTAGTAACATAATCTGAATGATTTTTAAGATCTGTCATTCTGAAGCTTTGGATTCACATCATATCAAGACTTATTAAGAAAAATTGTATCCAAATCTACATTTGCAAGAAATTGACTGATGTTGTATAAAACATCTAAACCAATGTGTTCCATGGCATCTATCAGTGAGTTGGCAAAGGATCTAAAAAATTATAATTGTCTTTGCTCATGTCTACTTACCAATGGAAATTGTCCAATCAGCGCCTCTGCCTACATACACTTGACTTTAGTTAGCTCTAGTCAAGTGCTGCATATGATTGGAGTAATCACAGGAAAGTGGACCAGTGTTGGAGCAATCATTGTGCTAATCTATCAGGTTAAGTAACTGATTGGACAAGTGTCATACTGACCAATCAAAGAGGTGAAGAGCTCGGGAGCAGAGCTACCGGCTGCCATGAAGGTTGCCCCGGCAACATCCTGGCTGAGTTGGAGATTCTAGAGACAGAGTAAGAAGAGTCAAATCGATGATACAGTGTCATATAGTGTATATTACTTTTTAACCCATAAAGACCCAAACATCCACCACCAACCATAACCATCTACCGATCTATGTTCAATTAATGATTAATTTAAAAAGTCTCTCTTTTTTTGGTCTAATTTTTTTCTGTTTTTATTCAGGCTGTCAAAGTTAATGTGCTAACACAGATTAATCCATCATCATGATTAATCTGGTTAAAAATATTAACACAATTAACCCATCTGCAGCGCAGAATGACTCTAAATAAGTAGAGATACCATTGCACTTGCAAAAATGGGCAGTTGATCCAGTAGTGACAGGCAGCAGAACCAACCCATAAAGATGGAAGACACTAAACAGCACAGTGGCCCTCTGGAAGGAAAAATGAGGACAAAACCCCCCAAGATGGAACAGTTGTATCAAGCTGTTCTGTTTCACATTGTTTTGTTGAAACGCTTGAATGTGTTTAATAAACATTTTAAGTGCATATTTATTTCCTTCTTTTTTTAGTCTATTTGCTCATGCAAAATGAAACACGATCAATATAGATTCAAAATCCATGATATTTAATCATGATGACTCAAAATTAATCCACAACAACCCTCTGATTAAAGTGATTAAAATTTTTAATCATTTGACAGCACTAGTTTTGATATAATAATCTTAGAATTTACTCTGAGCTTTAATGAATATCTACAGGAATCCATCAGATTTTAATTGAAAAATGCAGAGGATAATATTATAACAAATGGTTATAAATCATTTGGGAAGGACAAAAAAACATTTGGAAGTCTGACAAAACTAGTTAGGGTTTTTAAGGGTTAATGTCAGTCAATCTTAAAAAAGCAGAAGTTAATGAACCAACAAGACACCAACAAGAGTCAAACAAGATCATATTCTTCTTCTTCCACTACTTTAGTTTAATAGTTTAGTACAAACCATCAGCTGAAAACAGTCTTTAAAAATCTGTTTACTCCTGTGTGAGTTCATACCTCTGATACTTTTTCCAGTGATGGCACAAAGTAAACATCACACACAATGGCCAGTGCGTGAAACATGTAAATAGCCTGTGAAATGCAGACGACACAGACATTATCGGTCATGTAATAGCATCTGTTTTTAATATAATAAAAGAATCCTGTCTCAGTTTAAAGAGCTGAGCAGTGAGCAGAGCTGATACTCACACAGAGGACATGTAGCAGGACAGCTCCATGTCTCCTCTGCTCCAGAGTGAAGATGTCTTCTGGAAACTCATTAACAGCTGAGAAAGAGATAAGAGACAGAGACAGTGTGACTCAGTGATGGATGAAAAAGGATGTTTAAATATGTACAACAGCCAGGGGACTTTTCATTGTGTTAAAACAATTAATCAACAATTGGTTTCAGAGTTGACTGTTTTTACTTAAAATACCCAAAACTCTCTTCCTCCTCCTGGATTTTAAGAATAACATTTCTTCATCTACAGCATCATACTATGAATACATGGGCATATTTCTGATATTTCACAGATAAAAATAGTTAACTGATAAAGTTTAATTACTATATAAAAAACATAAACAGATGCCTTTAGTATTTTGCATATACACACACTCTGTGATGAACTGGTCACAAACATGAAAATGAGACTTTTTTTCTGACTAGTTGACATTTTTAAAGATACATGCTTCTCGAAATACAGCAATACACGATGCACTGTGGGCCAAACTGGGTTTGGAACTTTTTCCAAAGGAAAAGGAACTTTTTTCTATAAGAGGTAATTTGAAAATGATAGCTAAAAGTTCTGTAAAATAGAGCCCTGCTAAATATTGAGCCCACTTGATAAATGATGTGTGCAAATGTACTTTATCATTTTGATGTTCACTTTTGATTAATTGGACCCATGTACTGTATAATAGCAAAATACTGACAAGAACCATTTTCCTGCACAATAACTACTTTTAATTTTCATGTTTTAGGTACTTCCATAATACTTGTATAACTTTACTTAAGGATTTGAATTCAGAACTTTTCTAAATAGTGGAGTATTTTCACATCATGCTATTAGCCCTTTTTACTTTAGTGAAAGGATCTAAAGACTTCTTCCACCAGTGTATGTGTGGGTGTATACATGTGACTTTGCTGATGTGTGTCCAGTTGTATCCATGGCAACAAAGGCCCAGACAGCATGAGGTTAAAGTGGTACCACAGTCATGTGGCTGAGCCAGTTGCATTATAATTGCGGGGGTCTTTTTTGTGTGACTTTCATTGAAATTTCTCCACTAATGGCTCCACACTGCCTCTCACATCCTGGTATTTATATTGATATTTGTCTACACTTTACCCAAAAACTGGCAACTTCTGTAAACTTAACATTCTTAGGCTCCTAATTTGACTTTAGATAATGCATGACAGTTACCCTCTTTCCAGCTGTAAGGGAGGGTTGTATCAGACTATGCTGTCATGCACTGCTTCACAGTCCAAACACAAATAAATGCTGCACACTGCGCCATCAAAAAGGCTTTTATTATGAGTCGGCAGTGGAAAACAATGAACTGGGAAATGGTGCCTGTTTCCCAAGAGATCTTACCCTCAAGATTTCCTCATTTAGTGGTGAGGGAGGGTTTTTAAATGCAAAAAAAAAGCATGACACAAGTGGATCGGATCCTGCACAAGGGCAACACTGTGCATTTAGAATCATCACGAGCAGGTCTGGTGTGACGACTGTCTGACAACATGTCACATGATTTTGTTTGGACACTCTGACCAAATCTTATCATCATCAACAAAATGAAACTCTTGAAAATAGCAGAATGGTAAATGAAGGAAAGTGTCTAAGCCATTAAAGTTCACCTTTGCTGTATTTTCTGTTATATAAAACCACTCCACTGTCTCAAACTGCAACTGACACCACCTCTGCTCGACTCAGAGTCTTTCAAACACACGGGCGATAAGAGAGAAGCTGATGAGAGGAGACTAATCAGCAGGTCATTACGACAGGGCAGGCACTTTGAACAGCTCCAGATGCACACAGCATCCAACCAGAAATTAAGCATTCAGTTTCCTAGCAACTGGGCCCCTCAAAGGCCTAACTGTGTTTAAACAAATATGTGCAGATTTTGAAGAAATGAAGCCTGAGGTAGGCAGGAGAAGAGATTGATGCAGATTAATGGAACAGCCTGGGACTGAACAGAATAGACACTGACCACACAACGTCATCACTCAGCATCAGTCAGAGTAGTCACATATATTACTGAAAATACCATTCATAAACTTTAATCCAGGCTTCATAATGGCTACAGAATTGCTCAGAATATTCTCATGTATTATGTATTCCTGCTGATTGGATTATTTACGACAAAGAAACAATAATAAATAAATAAATAAGATGTGTTCCCTGTCTCATTTACATATATAGAGATATAGCAATGTGTCTTACCAGATTTAGAAATACTGCCTGAGGTCTGGTTGTTGTCTTTCTGCTGAATGAGCTCCCTTTTGGACCAGAGGATGTTGGCATCCACAGAATGCCCTGTGGAGCCTAAAAGAGGAAATACACGTTCAAATACATATACAGTGTTTTAGATCAACTATAATAATGCCTGTTTTTGTATCAGAACATAAACAAACATTTGTTGTATATTTGCTTTTGTGTGTGTTATCTTACTATAATGATAGTTCAGTTTGTAAATTACAATACATAAAAAAAAAAACAAAAAAAAACTAAAAGACTCAAATGTGCATTACTGTGCACGTTTGAGGTAAAACATAAGCCCTGTTGGCATTAAAACGTGCCATGAAAGTGTATTTTCCCTTTTAGGCACCTGTAACATTAGCGAATTGAAGGATCCAGGCGGCTGTGAGCAGACCGGCTCCGCAGACGCAGAACCGCGGGAGGAGCCGCGTCTGCCTCGGTCTCCTCGGCGCCTTCATCCCGCTGGAAAAGCCCGGTTCTCCCGCCTCAGAACATGTCGCCGAAGCCCCTCACTTAGTCGGTCCCGTTTCCTCTTTTCAGACTGGATCAAACTGGACTTGCTTTTTTCTGGTTTATGTGTGTTCAGCTGCTCCGGCAGTGGGATCCATCCACGGTCCGGGGGTCTGTCATCAGCATCTCAGCATCCGGGAGGCGGACATCACCGACGCAGCATCCGAAGGATCCAGCTCCAGCACAGACACAATCAATGATCATCCAGCATCTAATACCCCCCGACTCAGGCCTTACTGCCCTAAATCTGACTCCCCCTTTATGCTTTTCCGTCTGGGAGGGGGTGTTTTCCTGGTGTCACAGACAAGACCACCAGGGAGCGCCTTCAGATGGGTGGGTGGGGCGATGGAGAGACACTGGAAACACATGGAGGCATGGACCCTACCACAGGGGGGTCACATACAGTCCAATATAAGCACAAGTGGACCCTAACCCTAACCCTAACCCTAACCCTGACCAGTAAAACAGTAACATAATAACCTACAAATGATGCCAACTCCAAACTTTTCTCTATGCTTCAGAGTGAAAACTGTGATTACCACAAAGAGAATGTTTGCATTTACAAACTAACCTTTAAAAAACATGAATAACATGAACCTAATATTTATTTAAAAAATTAAGTGAAATTTTAACAATATTACATCTCAGCTAATCTTTTACAGATGAACATTACAATTTACAGACAACAGTGGATATGGAAATGCACAACACATTTAGAAATAGGCAGAATATTGTTAAAATTGCACTTTAAGACATTTCAGATTGTTCATAGATGGTAGGTTATTCATGTTTGTTGTAAAAGGATGGTTTGTAAATGTAAACACTTTCATGTAATTTTATTTTACACTAAAACAAAGAAAAAAAAAGAAAAAAAAGTTGTCCTTATATATATAGGTTATTATGATAATGTTTTACTGATCTGACCCACTTCAGACCACATTGGACTGTATGTGACCTCTGAACTAAAATTATTTTAAGCCTTGACTGTTAAATATCAAACAAATTCATCCCATGGACCAGACTGGACCCTTTGACAGGACAGTTTTGACCCACAGGCTGCATATTTGACACCCCCACTTGGAATGTGTGTGTAAGAGAAAAAGTGTGAAGTAAAAACATAATGTGAATATAATAACCCTGTTATGAAAAAATCTGTCTTTTCATTGGACATTTACATAATTTGTGGTGAAATATTTATCATTCCACTAGTAGGAGCCACCAACCACTTTCCCACAGTTCCTATTTTATTTTGACAATCTATCACTGTGAACGTAGTTCGACTTGAGGTAACAACACGACAAACACAAGAACCTGGTGAATGGTGTGACTTTGTTTACATCTCAGGGGTTTAGATCAAATAGGAGGTAAACACCCATAATGCACTCTGATGTAGGGTTTCAACATCAGTTGTGCGTTGTTCCAGAGGGAGTCAGTGAAGGAGTTTCCGGTGAAGCATCCTGAAGCTACAAAGGCCAAAAGAGTGAGAATGAAGAGGCACAGCAGGAACTGTGTCAGTTTGTGGAAGACTGTGTCCAAGACACGAGCACACCTTTAAAAACAGAAAAAGCAAACAAGAGACAGTGAGGAGGAGAAATACCATTCAATGATTCATCTTGGGTGAGTGGGTAGCTTAGTTGTTTACACCACTGACACCACTGACCTTAGGCAATGTCCTTTATGCTATACATGCCTGTACCTTGTAAGTCGTTTTGGATAAAAGTCAGCCAAATGTAATGTAATCTTCTGAACCCCCTTCATACTCACTTGGGTTATGGGGGGCTCGAAGCCTGTCCCAGCTACCTATGGGTAAAGGTGGCGTACACCCTATCAGTGCATGTGTTTGGATGGTGGGAGGAAGCCAGAGTACCCGGGGTAAACCCATGCAAACTCCACACTGAAACGTCCCTGGTTATTGAACATAGAACCTTCTTGTTGTGAGGCGACAGTGCTAACCACTGCATCTGTGTTGCCTTGAGGAATACCATACATGTTGCATAAAATGCAGAAAAAAACCTAGGCTAGGGAATTCTTTAATGTTAATCTCATCACATTACAACTTCCTGCTGTTGTTTGTGCAAGTGTTGCATATAGAAGTGCTTTTCACATTGTTTTTGTCATCATTTGAACTGATAGTCTAGGCTATGAATAGGGCTTCTTCCTAAATATGTTCCAAGACGAAATAAAGGTTATAAAATAAATGCTATTTTCTTTATAGATTTTTTAATACCAGAGAAAGTAGAATCAATAAATGTTGAATCTTGTTTGTAGCTAGTTATTATTTGTATGTAGCCGTATTTTGGTAAAGTCATATCATATCATTTGTACAGAATTTTCCACCTACTGTGTTTTAGCTATTTGAACACTGTAATTTCCATATAATATTAAAAGATAGTATAACTAGAGTGCTTATTGTTATCAATATAGTAAATGAATGAAAGTCATATTAGCAGTGAAAGTCCAGTTCAAGTGTTAAAATGTCCAAATACCAGTTTCTTCTACCAGTTTTGCTTTTTTAGGCTGTGAATCTGTGATACCTTTCGGTCTGAGGGTCCACGGTGTCACACGGAGGCTTTGGCTGCTCCTCAGCCTCAACTTCCTCCTGTAGATGAATTATCACAGACATACTCTATATTACCTCCTCATAGCAAAACAAACCACAGAATTTAGATGAATGAAGCAGCAGCGCACTCTTGTGGGCAACTGTGCAAGAACAGGATGACTAAAAGGTACAGATCTATTAGTCCCACATTCTTCAGTGTCCCTGTGTCTAATCGCAGAAGGATGAGAATTCATACGTGCAGTGGTTCTCTGAGGTCTGGTGTCAAGGTTATCATGTCGGTGACCAAGGCCAGCTGCTTAATTTCATCTGCGAAGGACAGAGGTTGACTCGCAGATCCTTCCTTTGCTCCGATCAGGTCATTCACAGCAGCGCTAGAAAATACATGTTACATGAGTAAACACAGGTCACAACTTTGTCTATTTATGTGTATTTACGTCATGTAATGTGTTTTAATTACAGTGACAGTTCTAGTTGTCCAGCCTCCACCTGCTCCCTCAACGTCTGATTTGTCAACTTGAGATCCTGAAGACGATGCAACAGGAATATTTTACTTTAGCAAATTAACACTACAGATCCTTTAAACTGTCTTCATGAAATAGAAATAATTTTTTTTTTTACCTTTATGATGGTGGAATATTCCTCTACTGTTTCCTCTGCATGCTTTAACTCTGAGAGCTTCTGTCTCGAGGAAACAAAGATAACTTCGAAATAATAATAGAGAACTCAAAGGAGAAAAAGTAATTTAAAGAGAATAATCATGACTTTTCTGCCTAATCTTCCTCTTTCCCTACCTGTTGAATAACCTCATTCCTGCACTGCAGCGCTATGTGAGCCTCCTCTATCTCAGACTGAAGAAACACACAATAAAACAAATCACAGCTTGTATGAACTAAACACTAAAACTCCAAAGAAGAAAAAAAAGAAAACTAATTACCTCAAGGGTTTGGAGTGAAGTCTTAAATGTGTTCAGGCTCATCTTATCCTGCTGTTGCTCCAGCTGAAGATTCTTCATCTAAAGAAATTAGATGTTGATTGTATGTTTTTTTTTATTTAAATCCCTATTAATTTATGTATTGCAGCAGCTTTTCATCCACAACACATAAACATAAGACTCTACGACTTCATGCTGAACAACACAAACACAAAATACATTAAACAATCTCTAAATTCATTGGGACAAACATAACATGCTGCAAGCTTTTATTACCCCTCAGCCAAATATAGTGTAAGATTCTGTTGAAAGTTAAAATTACCACCCTATAATTTAGATTAGATTGTCTTTGTGTAAAACTTATTAGACACAAATTTGACCTTGAAAAAGTATGTCAAGGTCACCGATTTTTAGTAGGCTTCTGCTCCATGCCCAGATGTATCCACAGTATAAATGTGGCGCAGATATGTCCATGTATTCTTCAGATAATGTGATTACATCTTTGAATGGACAGACAGACAGACAGACAAGTAGACGACAAAAAATGGCAATACCCCTTTGGTCAGAAGTTGGAGTGGGGGTAAAAAAAAAAAAGGTAAATAACATCTCTATAAAACAAAAATGCTCATATGATGCATATTCCCAAAGCATATTAAATACTGAAATGTCTTCTTAAGTAATGGTTTTTGAGTGTTTTTTCAGACCATAAATGTTATTTTGTTACATAATTATGTTTATCAATAAATTCCATTCATGTATTTTTCTGTATGACTGTAAATTGGAATAATGTAGTTTCTAAACTAAAACAGAAACAGTCTCCAGTAGCATTAGGAGGTGATTGTATGCATCTTCACTAAAATATATTTTACAGTATATACTATATGGAATCTGATGTTCTAACATTTTCATTAAAACTAATGGTGAATACAAGCATCTACAGGGTGTTTGCTATTTATTCAAATAAAAATTCCAGAATTTTTCCCAGACATTTTCAAAACTGCTATTTTTTCACCATATTTGTGCATACTTAACTTTTTTGGTTGAGATTGTACCTGTTGTGTAAAGTAGAAAAGTTAATCGTAATAAATCTATGTATGAATGTATAATTTGTAGTAAATTATGTTTCACTGATATAAATGTTTTTGAAAAATATGAAACTCACAAAAGTGCATGAATATCACACAAACAAGTTTGACTTAAATCATTCCTGTACTGACCAATTAGTGAAAACATATCAAATTCTTCACGTTTTAATCTGTTTTTACTTCTAAGGATTAAATTAGGATTACTTTGTTTTGTTGCATATTCGAAATAAACTGAAACTAACTAACATCCTTTCCTCATGTAGTTCTTATCTGATAAGATTATGTGCCTTTCAGTATACTCTAAAATTCGACGATAAAGTTTTTATTGTACTTTATTAAGACACCAAATTCCAGACTTTTCAAGGTCTGGAAGACAACATTTCAAAATTCCATAATATTTAAGATTTTCAAGACCTGTGCAAGCACCCTGATCAGTTTTTTTAAATAAATAATAATAATATATTTTTTAATAAATAACAAATTTTTTAATAAAGATGGACATGCATTCATTTGTTCTAAAGCCACAACAAAGAGCAAAACAAAAAAAAGAGCTGCTTTACACTAAACAACTTCCAATTTTCTAATGCTATTTGCTGGACAATAATACATCTGAATTTTATATTTCTGAATGTCACCACATGACAGGAAAATCAAATCTAATTCTATAACCAGCAGTTTACATCATACCTCAGAGGTAAGCTTTTTATTTTCTTCTTTCAGGACAGTGGATTCCTTTTCCTGAACAAAAGGAAGATGAAATGAAAGGTCAGATAGAGGACTTTAAAATGACAAACTATGAATGTTGTAGGTGAATTTGGACATTTAATCAGATAATTCTAGAGTTAAATCCTTAATAACATCATTAACAACATCAAGGATTGCATATTCAATTGTGTTGTACCTGTACAATGACAATAAAGACATTCTAAGTTATTTCAGCATACTATTTACGTCAAACCTTGTGTCCTCTGCTGAGAAAATACATTTTCTGTGCTTTCATTATTAATCCCCATAATGAATGTTTTAATTATCTTTACATTTTGTGACCCACCAGCATCTGAATCTTTTCTTCATTACGTCTCTTTAGATCTAGGTTATCAGCCAGAAGAGCCCTACATGACTCTGCTTCATCCTGCTCAGCATTGAGGGCCATCTGCTCCAAGCTGAAGACACACAAAGACATGTACAAACTCCTGACAGTTTGCACTTTTGCATCAACATCATATTTATATAAACCTGTAAATAATTTAGCAACATTAGTCATAGCAAATAGAAAATGAAAGAGGACAATGTGATTTGGTAGCTTCTTCATACATACATATAATATTAATTCAAAGATACATATTCCTTTCGCAACTGAATTTATATTATGTTTTAATAACGTTGATGTTCTGAGCTAAGTCACACTGATACTGCCATTAAAAAGGTGCAGCTATTTTGTACTTTCTCAATAAAATAGAGTCCAGAGTCACTAGTATTAATTGAAGAAATGATAACTATGTGCTCTAATGTAGAAAACTTCAACTGATACACTCATATATGTTGAAATTTGTGCATTTGCTGAATCTTTGAAAATGAAACATGATGCTACTGAGGACTGACATCTATGGACTTTAAAAGGCATAATGAAACATCAGGTTTTATACATAAACACTTTCTTTACACATGAATACACAGAGAAAACACAATGACTAGTTAGATTGATTACATTCATTATTCCAAATGTTGGTTGGAGATTTTTCTTGTGATCAGACAAGTAGAATTGAGGAAAGACGTCATCAAAATAAGAAAATCCGGGAGCAACACCATAAACAGGGACGAGGGGGCATACGCGATCATGCATACCTGGGACACCGTTCTGGGAGAGTGGAGAATGGACACGATTGGGTCGGGAGATTTTATTTTGAAAAGTTTCCAGCTGTTTTCAGTCATGTTACACCAGAAACCATTTGACTGCTCTGACGAAGGCTGAAGCTACAGCCAAAACTGTCAGCAAGTAAAAACATCTGTCCTCAGTTCTACTTGTCTGATCACAAGAAAAAACCCCAACAAATAATCACTAGTTACTCTTTGACTTGGTTTTTGAGTGCAATGTTCTCAGAGCGCAGCACTGCCATGTCTTCATCAGCCACATCCAGCCAGCGCTTCATCTCAGAGTTCAGCTCCCTCAGCTGGTTCCTGCTGTGATCAAGCTCAGCTATTTTCTCAAGCATCTCCCTTGATATTCTGTACAAATACACACATACACAAAACAGAAAAAGTCTTCAATAATTGCTGTGGGATATTCAACTGACCAGACTGTCCTTGTGTTCACCACTCACATCTGACATTCTGTGAAATCCATCCTGCTGTTCTTCTGTTTGCCACTTGGGAACGAAACAGCCGATTCAAATTCAACCTAGCTATATATAACATAAACTGTTCTCAAAGCATGTAACAGGGTGGGTAATGTTCACAACAGGAATATACTAACATTCCACTATTAATGTATATTGAATATGACAATATTTTGAATTTGACAGGCTTCAATAACATTATTGACATCTGAATTTATGTTTTTTTCTCATTAAGACATATAGATGTCAATATCATGAGGATTCTTTGGATGTGTATATTGCAGACTAGGAAATATTAATCTAAATTTGCATGTTTTTACTGTAGAGTGTGACACAAAGATCTTCTCTGGTAGGGATAGATGCTGTAAAATGAAATTAACTTTTCTGGGTGGAAGAAGAAAGATGCCTACTGATAAACAATAAACATTAGGACAAAGGATAAGAAAAGACAACCTTAATTCACTGGTGAAGGACAAACAAGTTTTTGCATATGTACAAATATCAAAAAGCCTTTTGTTTAAAGGAACAAAAGAGGGAGGCTGAGATCACTCAGTGGAACATCTACCACCAGTGGGAATTTTTTAACTGGAACATAAGTGGAATCATTTGTTTTCATAAGCAAAAAAATAATTTGAATTTTGGCTTTTTCAGGATAAGGATGAAAAGCAGAACATTTTGTGTTTGTAAATGTAGTCACAAAAAATACACAAGCATCTATAACTACTAACTCAAAGGGTCAAACATTTTTAACAGTTATTTATTATATATTAAACTCAAAAAGCAAAGTAACAGGGTTATAGTAAAGTTTAGTCAATTATGTCCAATCAAAATGTAGTGCAGTAAAAGCAGTCAGATCCTAAAAGCAGTAACACCAGGCTATGAAAATACTCCATTACAAGTAAAGGTTCTCCATTCAAAACCTTGCTCAAGATCAAGCATCTAAATATTTATGAAATCTGAATGGAATACTGGTCCTTATCAGAGTTTTCTGATCACAGATGATGTTCAGATTAATATTATTATTGCACTAATGTGTGTTGTATTTTACTGTTGTAGATGTTTAAATCTGAGCTTATTTAAACTACTTTGTAAACTAGTGTGGCGTTTTATCTGCAACAGAGCCTCGTGTTCTATATAGGATCATCAGGTTTATTAAAAATGGTAATTTTGAGGTGACAAGTGGCTGACAGATAAATTTAACTGCTTGTCCATGAAAAGTAGTGAAGTGCAAATATTCAAGTGCTTAACAAAATATAGTAACGTTTCACATCATTGTGGTTTGAAGAAAATAAAGCAATTTCTTAGTTAATGATAAACAACAAAATTGAACCATGTTTTCAGTTTTAAGCTAGGTGACAAATGTGTTAAAAATAGACACGACAAACGGGTCAATTAGAATGATCTTAGCCCAAGTTTTACTAAATTAGTGAAGTAACCTGGACTCAAGTTACCATGTTACCGTTGAACCTGCCCGTTAAATGCACAGAGAAACTTACCTTTATCAAACTCCTGGGCTAAAAACTTTGCAGTAATCATATCATTATTTTGACCTGCTATTCCTTAGGCAGACGGCCAGAGTTAAGATAATTAGCTGCAAATATAACTGATAAATACAGATGTGTGGTTACTGTGGATACTAGTGGTGAGTTTTACGTCAAATAAAGATGATTTACTTCCTTTTCGACTTCTTTACGTTTTCTTCGGTTTGAGCTTTAAATTGCC
>JAPSES010000002.1:12266379-12292931 GCA_029822895.1 Maxillicosta whitleyi
AATCATTGTATACAGTTATTTAGCTTGAATAAAAACAAAAACAAAATCTTCTTCAATTAGCATGTGACCGTGGATGTCTGAGTAACGAATGCGTGTGTATTAATCAGTAATACTTTGGATTTCTTTTTTCCTAATAGAATGGTTTCAATAACGTTATTGTAGAAGCTGGAGTTACATGGAGGATGAATTAAAGCTAAACTATAATTAAAGCTACTTTTTCAACTGACTTATGTTAAAATAAACAAGTGAAATACTGCTTTGGCCTTTGTACATTTAATGATAATTCTTTATTATAACAAGTAGAACAAGCAGGAATACAAAAATGCTTTAAAAAATCGTTTCAATTGTGGGTTTATTCTCTGCAAAACTTGAAACTTTAATCTGACAAAAACTGCACAAATGCTTCCACACAAAATGTTTAACACATAATTGCTGTTTTGTCTATGACACACTACATATGTAAAGTGAAAAATTTTAAAACATTAAACCCATGTGCAATGGAGTAAAATATATATTTATAAAGCAAGGGGGGGAAAAAAATCATCAATATATGGAAACAAATAGAAGCACCTTTCTGAACAAAATATCTCACAACATTTTAAGGCCAGAAAAACTTAACATGGCAATAGAAGTAAAAGTGCAATTCAAGAAACAAAAAGAGACAACGAGGTATAAAGCTAACAGTCCATAAAATGTAATATGAATGATGCCATACTGAAAGACTGTTCATATCTTCTGCCCATTTTAAATACTGCATTTGCTGAATAACATTGCATTAGACTGTAAACAGTGACACTAAATCATAACCAAACACAATTGTTTTCATCAGTGCTTACATATGTACTGCTGCAGATGTAGTTTATCATCTAAGACATTGTTGTAAACCTTCCCTCAATGCTGTTTATGTCCCACAAGTCACCAGTGAAAAGCTCAGACTGAGGATTAGGAGTTGATGTAGAAAAGTGAACATCTCAAGCATATCATAGCTCTGGTAGTTAACGCAGAGCAGAATGCTAATAATGGTTAAATTTAACCAAGAACAGTGCAAGTCAAATCTGTGTGACCTTCATGTTTAGTTATCTGAAACCTAATTTCAAGAAGTCCCAGTTTTCAGTTAAGAGTCCTTCTAAGTACTTGTAAAGATGATTTATAGTAGTTATCCCACAATCAACAGAAACATTCTCGGTTTAGTGATTTCTTTTTTCTACAGTATATATTTTCAGTGCATAGTACTCCAGCCTCAATGAGTGCACAGACGTTTAGGTCAATGTGCCAATAAGTTGTCTAAGCACAGGTAAAGGAGAGGAGGAGAAGACACTGGTTTACCCTGTAAAGCACTAGAACACAGCAGGTCACTTAGGAACCACATACTACATTGGCGCTTCCCCAACCCAAGCAACCCCTCCCTGACCTTCCTTTCTCACAATATGTCCCAACACCTGTATAGTGAAAACATAACATTCAGTTGTTATCGTGCAGGTTCCAGTGATCCTGTGACCTCAAAGTGGATCCCATCTCCAGGTGGTGGTGAGGGAATGAGCGGGGAGATCCAGCAAAGGTACCAGCGGAGGCCTAGGGTGTGACGCAGGTTACCCAGGAGCCCCAGGCTGTAGGGGCGGCGGGATGAGTACCACTCCCTTGTGGTTTGACCTCTGAACAGCAAGAAGAGGTGGAAAAAGAAGAAGGCGGACACCAACAGGAATCCCACCACGCATGTGTCCGCGATGAAGGCAAAGGCGAAGGCTCGTGCTGAGACCTGACCTATGAGACACAGATGCCACCGTACACTGATTATTTCACACAGCCAAATGACTTCCTGATATAAATTTGGGATCATTTCATCACTGAAACCAAAGTGTATAAAACAGCTTCTTGCTGCATTAACATTTAAAAAGTGCTTAGGAAAAAGTATCCTTCAGTGTGCATAAAACTAGAAATAAATAAATGGCATTTTCTCCTCAGTATTTTCCCAGTGTGCTCATTTATGCGTCATCCTCATGTATTTATGAATGTAACCACTGTTCATGGTGGGTGATTAATGGGACACTTTGACCAGGACTATTCTCAAATGAGATTTAGAAGACAAAAATAGAGCAGAAAAGAAAACCGCAAAGTAGGCAAAATGAGGACAGTGCATCTCAGTATGTGATGGTATGTTAAAACAAATGTATTCAAACATGGTAAGTATTTTAATTTAAAAAAATAAATAAATAAAACAGCCAGTGATTAACACTAAATGCCCTCTCTAACTTTACCCTGCTGTTAAAGTAATTACTATTAAAGAGTCTGATAAATGGTTTAGTGGCACAAGTATTGTGATAATTAATCAGCTAGTAGGTAATTATGTCAAAAACATTTCTGAATTTATTCATTTTCTATTGTAGTAAACTGAATATTTGTGGGTGTGCACCACACTGAACTTCTGAGTAAGTCCCTCTGGGCTTGGGTTAAACTGATTCACATTTTACACTATTCATATTTATTGTGCAGCTCAAAAAACCGATTAATTGAAAAAACAATAGCTGTGGCGCTATGCAGCTACTAAAAAAACACGAGAAGGCAGACTACAGTGTTTATAACTTTCTGGTTCTGTTACTTTGAAGTTTGATGTCTTATTCTTTATTATTACAATACAATAAAATATTGCAGACTTAAAATTATAAGTTGTGTTTTTAAGCTTATAATCAGTCCATTTCTAGGGAAAACCCACTGGATTTAGTACATTTCCTTGTGCAGAAGTTCACTTACTTTCTAAAGGAAATAGATGCTGTACTCCACCTTAGTGTCATAAAATAAGGCACTGTTTCCCAGCTACATATATTGAAGATACAAAAGGGCAACATACCAGAGACTAACATGATCCAGGGTACCAGCAGTAGCAGAACACTGTGCACAGTCACGCCCTCCTTCAGTATGACAATAAAGACCTCTGCATTCATCACTGTAGCGTACAGGAGCCCTGACCACATGAACAGCAGGCAGCACAGGAAGTAGCGGTAGTTACGGAAACCCACACATTGGCCAAAAAAGACACAGTGATGGTCTCGACGCAGTATACACACTTTGCAGTCGTAGCAATGGGAGCAGCGTGGAGGTGTGTGTGTCTCACATGTATAACAGTACCTACAGGGACAAAAGTGAAAAATATTTTCTTCATCATCTTTAACATGTTAGTGGTTACATTACTTAAGCAAATGCTGAGTAAGAAAAGTAAAAGTTATCATTCTATAGAAAAACAGTCCCTGAGAGTGTTTTGCCATTACAAAATGTTTTGGAATTAACATTACTGGTGAATTAATGGGTTATTTAAAGTTTGTAGAAGATTTAAGCACATTCACTTAGATATGATTTTTTAAATCTAGTGAGTTATCAATAAAAATACTTAATTTCACCAAGAATTTAACCACTATCATCATATCTTGCTAAGAAAAAATTTACAAAATCTGGAGTAGATGATAAATAAACCATCTCCAAAAGACTAAATTTACTTTAAGGCTTAAGTGCTGCAAAAACTACCATGGGCACTGCATGTAAGTGATACAATAGCCTGCTGGGTAAACACTATGTTTGTAGTATTAATGTTTTGGTAAAAACATGTACGCATCTCAAAGTCGATCCATCCATTTTCTGCTGCTAAAGGAGGTCCAGACTCAGGAAAGATGCAAATGCCCATCTACCGCCTCCACGTTTTCCAGGTGTACACTGAGCCACCTTTCCAAAACTGTATTGATTTGCTCATTTTACTACAAATATTCAAAGCAAATACATTCTAAGATAGCTGTTTTTTTCTGGACAGGAATGTAAAGTAAAAAGTACAATATTTGCCTTTGTTATGCAGTGGAGTACAACTGTATTAAAGGAGATACTAAAATACAAAAGATATCAAAACGAACTGTTGAACATAAACATTCACTCAGGAGAGTGTCCCTTACCTCCACCCCTGGCCCATGCCTTCTCCTCCAAGGAAAACCCCTTTGATACTGGGATTGGTTTTGAGAAAAAGCAGTGCGTTCCAGCAGATGTTTCCCAGCATAAAGTACTGGGCCAGCAGGTGGACCACCTTCCACCAGGAGGACCACTCCGTCTTCTTCTGGTCTGCCTCCAGTGGAGCCTCTACCACGACCAGGTAGCTTACCTCCCCGGTAATGGAGAAGACAAGGAACGTGTTGAGGAACACGGGGAGGTGGACACACACCTTCTCAACTCTGCAAAAAATTTTGCTGGCAAAACTCGTCATGTTTGTTTTCCGCGTTGTTCAAAGTACAGCTCAGAGGGCGATGTGATCAGGACTCATTTGACAGGCGCACTGTGGTAGCATTAGCATGCAGCTAGCTAAACAACAGCTGCTTTGCCCTTTGGAGCGAATTTAAATAAAGTTAAATATATGTAAACTATTTAAAACATCTACTGGATAAACAAGGCTACTGAAAGTATTAAAATTCAGCGTTTATTTCTCCCTACACTACCCTCTGCTACAATCAAGAATGCTGATATGAACGTCTGCCAATGGGTGTTACATCAATATACGACCGCAGTGAAACAATGAAAACAAAGGTTCCGCTAGGAAATCAATGAACTCCTATAAAATATTTAAAGCATAACGAAATAATGAGTAAAGCACCATAAATTATGAATAAACAAATATATAGAAACATATGCATGTCTTAAATTCTTCATGAAAAGACTTGCATATCCAGGAGATTACACATTTATTTCTGGATTATTAATAATCCAGTGATATAGTTAAATTTTTATTCTCTAAATGGAGTGCTCAGTAACCCGGTTACCTCCATTTCTCTGTTGTTGAAACCCACATATAGATTGACAGCATGTCTCTGGTCCCTCCCCCAAAACTCAAACCTTAATCTCTGTTAATCTCTTCATCCATTGAAAGCAGTCATGGCTGTTGCAAAGGATCATTTACTGTCCCTTGGGCATTTTACAGCAACAGATAGGAATACTTTCACCATACAAAAAGATCATGCTTTAAAAAAGAGGTAAGAGCTGTAGAAGGTGTGAAAGGGTAGAGTTGGATATGCCAGTTTTTCCTGTATTTCTATCTAAAGTAATTATCAGCCGTTCTAAAGGATTATTGTTATTATAATGAGACACGATGAAAATTGATTCTATTGTCTCAGCTATGATTCTAGTAGTGTATACTGTTTAGACTAAAATGATGTACGATGTGTATTTAACAACAAATATTTGTTTTATAGGATTTCTGCTTTATTAGTATTACATGACTGTTATTTCTTCAGGACATAAACAGAAAAGGCATATGGTAGTCACTATGTGTTATGAGAATTGTGTGGAACAGGCAAGAAGCAATTTCTTAGTTTCCTATAAAGACAAAAGATCAATGGAATTTCATATACTGTCATCTCCTCAGAATCACCAACAAGAACAAGTGTACAATCAAAAGGCAGCAAAAATGCTCACACAGTTTTGGCCCTTTTGTGCTGTGTAAGTGGGAACCTGTTGTACATCCGACTGTTTCCTCTCAGCAGGGAGATGCGTCTGCAGCAGCGTTGGTATGAGTTGAAAAAGAGGGAGCTTACGGCTAAAGAGCACAACAAAGAGCTGCTGCAGCAGTTTGATGAAGCCCAGAACACACTAAGAGAGATGCTGGTCCAGACTGCTGCCATGAAAACAATACGGGTGCACAGACACACATTTGAAACATCGTAACAGGCAATAATGGATTATGTTGGAAAAACTTTCAGGTGAATGAAGCCTGTTAATTACTTTTTTTTTGGTGACGTTAATGTTTGACCTTCACAGATGGAATATGACAGATACTTGCAGGAAAACTACTCCCACTGGCAGCAACAACTCAAAGAGAAAATCCAGGCAGCTCCGACGAAGGTAATAACATATGAAGAGTTTTCATAGAACTGGATTAAAAACTTTTACTTACTAACTCTGTTTCAATCAAAATTCTGTCTATTCATCATATTCTTCAGATATGAACACATTTATCAAAGGCTAAAGCACTAACTAAACATACATTGAATACATAGAATGTACGTTTACAAGAAACTACCTGCTGTCTGTAGCAAACATGATGCAAAGAAAAATAATTTAAAACAGGTCTAAAAGCTGCTATATAGTTATATCCTTAAACAGTGAATTCCTTGTCTTGTCTTATTTGACAAAAGGGTATTTTTTCAACAGAGGATTGAAGAATGTTTGAAGACACGTCTGAAGAATTCAGATGAACAAGTGATTAAATCTCACACAGACCAGCCTTTATACGCACAGGGTTTGTTTATTTATATATTTGCTCTCTGAAAATGAAGGGTTTTTCCCACACAGGAAATCTGAATTTTCCTCAGATTAGTTTTGATTTGTATTCATGTGTCTTAGATAATGCACAAATGCAAACTGCTGTTATCTATTTTCAGACCTGGGAAAAATGCCAACAAAAATCTCTGCTTCTCAAGAGTTTGACTACAGCCCGGACGGCTCCTCTTATGGCAGGCTCGTGCGACCCTCTTGGCTGACCCACAGTCCATCACAGGCTGCTCTATTTCCTAACAGAGTCCCCATTCAACCCCAGGATTTATCTCATGTCCCTCTGTCTTTCCTACAACCCCCAATATTTCCTCATCATCAGCCAATCCAGTTGCAGCACCTCTCTCCCATTCCTCATCATCACCCTTTACCCCAGGAGGGACCAACATCAGGCTGGGCCTCCCACCACCCTGACTACCCATGGTCCTGTGCTGCTGGTGGCCCATCAGGCTCCAAGGCTTTGTTAGGACAACCTCTTGATGAACCTCCTCTTGAGCCCAGAGTTTTGGTGATAGAGGCTGACCCCAGCAGAACGGTAAACTCAAAAAGAGAAAAAGGAGGAGGCAACAGGAGTGGTCATCTCTCCGAGGAACTGGACATTAAACCAGGTTTAACTTTCATCAGCACTTACATCCTGGCATGATGTGTTTATAGAGTAGTATTTACAGTAGTCATGCCTGTTTTGTCTATATGCATTTATGAAATTAAGTTGAGTATAAACATAGCATCATCTCACAGTTAGAGCTTAATAAATCTGAGAAATATCGATACTGGTGCCTAAACAATACTGTTATTGATACCTATTTTTCATTTTAACAAACAACACATGAATAAAACATTATAGTAAAATATTTCATTTTCACCCCCTAATGCACTTATTATATATTTAGAGAAGTTTCATAACATTAAAGGCCATTTACTACAACTTGGAGTTGTCAGTTAACATAATATCAGAAAATAAAGGTATATGAAAGATGTGTGTGCATACTATATGCAACGATGTTAATGAAATTTACTAATTGGGTACTAAATTTAGTATCAAGTACCAATACATTTTTCAATATTCAGTATCAGCATCTACGTAATTTGGTCAGTATCTCTACCTGGAGAGTCAGTTCTTTTTTTTTTTGTGAATATTTATGTTAATACCTGTGTCAATGTTGTTTAGTTCGTCTGTGCAGTGATCAGGCAGAGAGCAGTGAGAGCAGCAGGGAATCAAGTCGAGGCAGCAGAGAAAAGAAGAAGAGGAGGAGATCAGAGATGAACACAGACAGAGAAAGCCACCGCTCTAAGGAGTAAGTAATGATTCATAGAAAATGTCTTTGCCGTGATTGGACATAAGTAACACTTGTGTATCCATACCATCTGTCGTTAAATATTAGATGTTTAATCAACAGATCAAACCCATGTGTCGACCCAACGTATTTATTTATATCCTACATTCCCTTTGAGTAGAGTATTTACTGTTCCACAAGTCTGGAAATGCTTTTTACAAAACAACCATTATACCAGTTACACCTGCTTTTTTTTTGCATTTCCAATCTTTTTCATCTTAATACTTTTTAAAATATTAAAGAGGTAAAACCATACAGTTGCTCTTCAAAGAAGAGTTCAAAAGTTATGAAGTATTATTTATTTTCTCATATCCTCTCATTAAAAAAATTATCTTACTGTTAAAATAATATTCACATTTAATTCAGTCAACCAAAAGCATCTTCTGCTCTAAACTCTTCATCCATTAATCCTATCAATACATGTAAATAATTGATGTAAAATACAGTTTATCATTTTTTCATGGTCATCAAATTTGACAAATTTGGATGTTTAGAAGCTCTGTAGTTACCATGGTAACACTGTCATCTTCTACAACATTGATTCACCAGTAAAACCCATGGAGTTGGATCAATGACAGTGGATGGAAAGACTTGGTTTATGTTCAGTTAATGATATATTTTACTGATTTTTTTTTGTTTGTTTTGATATAATAACCTTTGACTTTGCTCTGAGCTTTTATGAACATCTACATGTTCATTCAGTAGGAAAATACATGATATCCAAATTCAGAAAATAATATAATGAATGGTTTATAAGTCACTTCGGAAAGGTTAAATAGAGAGAACAATTTATTTGGTAAATGTCACAAAAGTCACACTGGGTCCCTAGGGGTTAAAGCAATTTATAAATGTGTATTTTTTTAGTTTTCCTATTAGTATCAGTCTATTAATCAATCAGATACAACAGCACTATTTCACACTAAAGCTTTACTGCTACTGTAAATCTTAAAATACACGATTATGGGAGAAAATTCTGGGCCACCTAAATAAATTATTCTGTAATCTTGTCTACAAATGGATTTTGGAGATTATATGCTGCTATAAAATCCAATATATGAAATTATAACAGGCTTGATTTTATATTCTGTCCAATTCCTCTACCTCTAAGATTGTTTTCTTTCCCTGTTCCTCTTTAAGGTCATCTCGGGCTTCAAGTGCTGCTGTTAATGTTTCAGCCGCTGTGTCCAAAAGCTCAGAAAGTAACGTCTCTGAGAACAGCAGCAGCAGAATGAGGAGGAGGGAGGGACTGGCTGTTGAATCGCCAAAGATGCTGAAGACAGAAGAGAGTAAAGAGGAAAACTTAAGGAGCAACAATACTGAGAGCGAGTATAATGCTGAGGAGTCAGGAAGTGAAACTGAAGGATCTACGAGTGAAAAAGCAGAGGCTCAAAGTCCGGTCAATGAATCAGAGAGTTCTAGAGAGGAGTCAGGGTCTCAAAGGGAGGAGCTGCCAGGAAAAATGAGTATGACACTTAAAGATGAAGCAATAGGTGATAAAGAAAAACAGGAAAGTAGCAGCTCTGAACAAAGCAGTGAAGAAGACAAGGATGAGGAAGAGGAGGACCATGAGAACAATCTAGGAAATGAAGATTTTCCAGAAGAAAAAAATATCAGCCCTAGAGATGAAGAACAAAATGAGGATGATGATGGTGAGGTACCTGTAAGAAAAGACATAACGGATGAAGAAGAGGTGACAGGAGCAGAGGATGAGGAGGAGTCAGAAGATCAGGAAGATGATGAAGAACATTCAGGCAGTGAGGATGGAAGAGAAGAGTCTTCCTCCTCTCAGGGTGAGGATGAAGATGAAAATGAAGGAAGTGGGGAGAAGATGAAGGGGGAGGGGTCTGATGAAGAGGAGCAAAGGAGCAACAAAGGTGGAGTAGAAGAAGAAGAAAGAGACTCCGACGACATTATTATTTCACCACAGGAGAACAGGTGAGGAGAGATGTTAAAGCCCGACCCAGAGGGTTTTCAGGTCTCATGTTACTAATGATTAATGAGGAAGGAGAACTGCAGCTGAAACTGGTGTCAACTTTTAGAACAATTGTAACATAAAACTTGAAAGTAAAGTACAGTTCAGTTTTATTTCAACTATATTTGTCAGCTTTAACAATGGGAATTGTGTTAATTGTGACATATGACCAAACATAGTGGTTTAAGCAGCTCAAGACTAATCCACTTAGTTTATTGGTTAAAAAATAAAACCACACTTGAAATAGTGGCTTTGGTTCCGACATGAAACAATTAATATGATGTTCAGAGTTGAACACACAGGATTCCTAAGTAACATTCATTGTTTACTTCAGGAAATGACCTGGAAGATGTTTGATTTTCCTGTATATTGATCAAAATACAGTACAATCAAAATGAGTGAGTTTTAAGTGAAATCAAAAACCAAATACTTGATTTACTTGTAATGTAAACATACCGTAAATTACTACAACTTTTTAATCCATCTTTTTTTCAGATGAAGTAAAACTGGGTAAAATATTTTGAAAACAAACACATCAAAACAACCACAGAATGAATAATAAAGTCATAAATTAGAGAAGAAGTAACATATAAAAGATGTGAAGTTGGTTCTCTTTCTTTTTGGTTATATAACATATAATAGCAATGGCCAACTTGTGATTTAACAGTCAAATATTGAATTAAAATAAAACAAACAAACAATGAATACCGATAATTGGAAAAATATTATTATTGCATTTGGTGTTTGGTCACAGCCACATTTTGCTGCTACCCAGCAATGCATTTTTGTCCTCTGTAGGGACAAATGTTTTAGGTTTATTACAAAAAAATCTGTCCATTGCAAAGGACATTAGATTAAAAAGTAAATAAATAAAAATTATTTTAAAAATGTATCTGAAAAAACTGTTGCACTACGCAGTTTCCAATCAAGACAATAAAAAAAAAAGCTAAAACTTTCCCTTTCCTGGGTCTCAGAAGGATATGGTCAAACTAATTTCATTTAGAGCCCTTTACTATTGTTTGAGCAAAGTTAAATTTAGGATTTATTATTTAAGACATTTAGAAATATGACGAGTGATAATATCAATATAATATATATAATGTGAAAAAACACAACCTGTTTCAGTTCTATAACAGGCAAATATTACATGAAATTTCACAATTTTTAGTGAAATAACATCAAACCTACCCAGTGGTGACTTCAGTACCAAGTATCCTGCTGCACTTTTACTGAAAAACATTTATGATAGAGCTACATTTTCCTGCTTCCAGGTATAAAAAGATACACGTTATATCAGAGGAAGCAGCTGAGGATGACGAAAGGGAGGAAGAAAATATAATTCCATCCTCAGATGATGAGGATGATGGTGATGAAGGCTCAGATGAACACAGTGAGGATGATGATATTGAACTTCTCCTGGCCCCTCCAGATGAAACACAGAAAAAAGAGTGAGTGCTGTTTTTAAATATGACAAACATCACGTCATGGAATCTGTCTCATTGTTGTTTTCATTCATTTCAGAGAGATGGAGCTGAAAGTTGATGAAATACACAAAGGTAGCGTGAGTGAACACTAACATGAAGAATGGATGTATATAAAAAAAAAACATTGTTATTTTCAATTGTTAAGCCTTATCATTGTTCTCTATGTTTTATAGCAGTTGGCGATATAGTGGAGCGTTTCAGGGCGGAGCAGAAAGATGAACCGAACAAGAGCGACTCTGATGAGTTTGATCATTTTTATGACTAAATGTCAAACCTGGAAAAACCTAAACCTACCTCAGTCATTATAAGAGAACTATAATAAACAAGTGCAAGAGTCTGAATGTTGTTTTTTGTCATGATTTTGCTTTAGTTTCTTTTCTAAAAAAAAATCTGTATTTTCACTGCTTTTCACACATTTAAATAGATTTACAAAATTATCTTTAAGATTTTAGTTTTCTGGTCTTGAAGCAAATGTAATTTCAATTAACCCAATCCACATGTCACTAACACAAGAAAATTAAAAAAACTAACTAAACAACTACATTTTATTCACCTGCATTAAATAAATACAGCCCCATCCAGAATACGTTACAACTAATTCCATGAGCCAATGTGTTAATTATCCAAAAATAAACCATGACCCAGATGATCTTAACAGTAAAGTTGTTTATTTTTACATATTTTACATCAACAAGACTTAAAAACATACAGCATTTAAGGAGCGTACAAAATTAAGTCATAAAAAGGTCTCAATACTTGTTAGATCTTCACCACCTGAGCGGCTGAACAGGGGATCCTCCTTTTCCCGTCCTCTGAGGGGGCGGGGCGTTGGATGAGTAGCCTGCCATAGGTCCCGCCCACCTGGCCTTTGGTCAGACGCCCGGGGTTGACGCATACACAACCGATCACATCCTGAGGATACGAGGCCATGATGGTTAAACACAAAATCAACGCTTACTGTTCTTAAATGTCTTTAGAGTCTTAATGTTCTAAAAATAGCACTGCACCTAAAAAATAAATATGTAGTCATTCAGTGGTGTTTGCATCTTTCTGTAAATCTTTGTTGGATTAAAGTCACTTCATATAAGTTTCTGTCACTGCTTTGTCTGAATGAGACAAACTGTAGAATTTGGTTGAAAAGATGAAAGAAATGATAAAATATAGAATACAATAAAGCTCACATTTCAGTTCTGCACTAATAATACTAGATCTTTAGGCTGCGGACATGTTTGGGAGTACCTTGATGAAATAGCGAAGCTCAGATGGAATAATAAGGACGTCAGGGGTGAGGGGCATCTGACCGTAGCTCTGGAACTTCTCATAGTCCATGTTGACCTCCTCCACAGGCGGATACAGAGGGTAATAACTGAAATTTAACACGACACCAGTGGGTAAATGATAACATACTTCCAAACAGAACCAGTGAGGGTGAAGTGTTTTCCTCGTACCTTCTCAGCGTCAACATGTGCTTTAATATGCGTGAGAACCTTTCCGATCCTGTTCCACTGAAAAACACAACAATGACATTAATATTTATACAATTCAGCATGTGGTGGATATTTAACCATACCTTCTGCTAACTTTGCTCAATAAGAAATTGGCTCGTCCCAGTGTAACCAAAAATCTGCAGTTTATGTATATATAGTATCTTACATTAAAATCCGCATTAAAGTCAGGTTCCTTTTCTCCCATCCTCATTAAACTTGTACTCATCGATGTTAGAAGGAAGTAACTTTAACAGAAGCAATTTTAACTTCACAAATTTATTTTTAATAGAAGACATCAAATGGGTACTCCGATAAACTACTGGGCTGCATAGTCCTATTAGTGGTTCTTAGTTAATGGTGATGGTTTTAGTTTGTAGTCTAGTCATAGAGTAGCTAGCCAATTCTGTTTTTTTTTTTTTTTTTTTTAAACAAATCACAACAGAAATGAATGTGATGGCTCTGGGTATCCTCCCAGTGAAGAGAATGCTTAAATTTGGATTTAAGCATTTTTAAGCAGTTTATTTCCGTATCAGGTTTTGGGGAAAATCCATCCTAGCAGTGATAACTTTTGCTGATCCAAAAGTTATACAATGTATTGATTTTCACTTGATGACTGACAGATGACTGAGTTTGAAAGCTTCCACTTTTGAGTATTTTATTAGCTTTTTCCCAGTCAACAGAATTTAAAATGCCATGACTTCTATTGCTCCATTATCACAGGAACCCTATTTGGGAAAATTCTAACTATCTTCATAATCCAGTGAATTTAAGATATTATAAGAACATTATTCATGTCAAGCTTTTATACTTGGACCTGCAGAAACTCTAACAAGCTTCCTGTGGTGAATATACAGGTATTTTTGAAGCCCATACCAGCTGATCTCCTCTGCTCCCATGTGAAAAAGGATGTCAGTGGAGGTCAAGCCAAAGGTCACACCATCAATCAACAAAGTGCAGGGATCAGGGACCAGTGTAATGCGCTGTATAGTAAAAAAAATATATATATATAAAAAAAATAATAATAAAATAAACAAACAAAAAAAACCATCATGAAATTGACTTTGTTTGGAAACATAGATGAGTAAAGATGTTGTTTTAACACTTTCCAGCTACCAGCTGGATGGTGCACGGTGGATATAGCAGTGTTTCTGACCTGGGCCTGCTCCTTGCTGAGGTTTGGCAGTGTGAACGGAGGCTGTGGGTAGATGAAATGGTGGTGGATGTCTCTCTGAGAAGGCACAAACACCAGGTGGCAGCCAACACTGAACGGAGGAAAACACCAACACTGATTATATAAAAAACAAACAAAAACAACTAACACCTTAATAAAAACATATGAGAGGAGCTATGAGCAAAATCACATTTTTTAGAAATTAAAAAGTATGATTCAGTATGTGATTGTAAAACAGAGACCTCGTATGAATCTAACCTTTTGGTGCCATCCACAATGCTTTCAATACACCGTGAGAAAATGGCCTCAAAGGTTTCAGTCACTTGGGCTTTCTGATTTAGAAAGAGTAGACATGTATTAAGGATCAAACAGCTCAAATACACATCAAGTCACATGCACATTTCATACTGACCTCAATTTGTTCGTGTTTCGAATCCACAAATGGCCCGAGCTGAAGAGAAAGGAGAATCAAGTAAGATGAATTACAATATGACAATCTTTTACAATGTGTAGTTACCATGGTGCATTTGACCCTTAGCAAAGTGACTTACTGTAAATACAGATCCTTCTTTGATCTATTTTTCTGTACTTATTCATTATTAATGCTTATATTGTTATACTTTATATTTCTTCCATTAATCCTTATTTTTAATATTACTATCCATATGCTGCTGTAACATTGTAAATTTCCCTCTCATGCAGCTAATAAAGGATTATCTTATTTTAACATGTAGCAGAGGTACAGACTGTGATGTTGACTAAAGGGAACATACCAACAGGCAGACATCAGGACGATCCCTGACAATGACATTAATCAGGTCAATCAGGGGGTCAAAGGTCAGACCATCAGAGGGAGTGTATGGTCCACAAGCCACCAGTACATTCATTGGCTCTGCTGCTGCATAAAGAGTTTGAACAAAGAGAAAAAGATCTGTCTAACACAAACTGACACCACGCATATTGATATTTTGTACTGTTAGTCAAATCAACATTTACAAGGATGAATTAATGTTCAATGTAATTTCTCACCTTCATCCATTTCCATTTTCACTCCAGGAGTGTGAAAGGGAAGAGGGACACCCTGAAAAAGACAAGTCTGTTAACAACTGATACACAAAGGTTTAAATGTTACTTTTATTCCAATATCTGAAACAAATGCTAAAAACATGTGAAGTGGAGCTGACCTCGTAGAGTTTGGAAGCCACTAGTTTCCTGCCTGTTGTATTCATCCCCTCCATCATTACCACCTGTGTTGAAACATATGATTAATAGCAGGTACATAAAGATATGACTGCAGACGAGAAGCACAGAGACAACAGAATCAGGTCCAAACAGATTAGGCAGATTTTTAGAGATACAAAGTTTCATAAAATCAGTTACCATAGTTTTAACTCATTTGATGATAGAAGACGACTTAACAGGCTCGAGTTGTTCAGATTATTCTGTGTGGGTCTGTGATAGGGATGCACGGATACCCAATACTGGAGCGGGTCCAATACTGAGTGTGAGTACTTGTGCTCATAAAAGTACTCTGATACAACCGTACTAATACCAATACCAATACCATAATACCACACTAATACTTACACTAGTGTGATATTCATAGTTAAGTGTAACAGGTACAGAGGAGTAATGTCAACAGTGTGGAGATTTTCCAAAATAAATGACAGTGACAAAAGTAACGCTGACTGCAAGTAACATTAAACACACAGATGGAGCATTCTGTCCATCTTCTGTGTACGTAATTCTGTCTGTTTTCCACGTGCTGGCGGACACCTGCCCAGACAGAATATCAGCAGGAACCGTGAAGGTAGAGGATGTGTTCAAGGAGCAACTGTGTGAGTTAGTGAAAAACTATATTTATGACAACTACCCAGGACTGGGCTGGTTTATATCCTACTTATAATACTATAGGGGTAAGGAGCAGTGCCTCCCCCACCCCCAAAGTAAAAACGTACAACTCATTTGTCTTTTCTCTACACTCCTGAAGCTTCACTTTTAAACCTTACCAGTGGAAATGCTGTAACATTAGTATCTACATTAGTGTTACCTCTGTCGTCTCCATGTTTGTTATTACTGACCTTCTTCTTCTCAAAAAACTTTATTTTTCTTTGTGGTATTTATCCAGTATGGTTAATTAAGAGCGGTGGTTAATTAAGAGACAAACGCTCATTCAAATGCATTAAATGTCAGCAGCAGCACTTTGTTCATGTCAGACTAATGACAATGACAACAAAGCACATTTTTAAAAGGAACTAAGAATTGTACTGGGATTACTAAGTACTTGTATTGGTACTTGGTATCAGCAAGTACTCAAATGGAAGTACTCAGATTTGTACTCGGACTGGAAAACAGTGGTATCGGTGCATCCCTAGTTTGTGATGTGATAACTGTCAGAGTTCTCGGTCAGACACTGGGTAAATCTCCTGCCCAGGTCCTTGGCATGCTCTGGTTACTCTTGGTGGCCATATAACCTGCTGCACACGAACCTCAGTGCACAGGCAAAGGAGAAACCACCACTGTGTATTCTAGACAACTGCATAAAGACTGTTTGACCCACTATTTAAAATGATGATTCATGCATTTTTAGCTGTTTATGTCAGGCCTACTCTTAAGTCAATCTAAGTCACTTCTTGGTGCTCACCTGACCAGGGAACAGCGAGTATTCTTTTAGCTCGGACAGGTCAACAGGTACTTGCTGACCACCTTGCTCTGGTCCTGCCTCCAACAGAACTGACTGTGCGTTTAGTTTTCCATTACTGTCACAGCACACCTGACCCAACACAGTGATTACATCCTGCAGGTGACATGACACAAAAAACAAAACAAAAAACAAAACACAAATCAGTGCTGGTTTTGCATGTTGGAATATGCTCTGTCATAATTTTCTAGTACGTGTGCTTAACTAAAATATTTGACAGGGTGGAGACTTTTTCACAATGTTTACTACTTGGTACCTGAGCAGGAAGAGAAACAGGGGAAAACTCATCAATGCTAAAATGAGACCTGAGACCCTCCCCGAGCTCCTCGATCTTCTCTGTCAACACTGTGAAAGACAAACGGCAACAGATTTTTTGCACTTCAGTCGTGAGGTGTTATATTGCTTTTAAAATTCTTCACATTTTTAATCTCATACAAACAGATGAACTCCTTTTTTTTTTTTATAGTAAGAGAAAACAAATGTCAATATGGTGCAGTTAAACAGTATGCCCGGGATAACCACAGGTACGTTTGCAAGATAGTGTAAAATAGACTGTTTCTGGACAATATTCATAGGAGTCTATTGTTTCCTCTACAGAGCCTTTAAAGACACTAAGGTCTGACGGAAAACTTGCTTATTTATTGCATATTTTTATGCAACACAAACCAAAGCATTTATAGCTTTATTTTCAATGCCAGTCCCTGTTATAACTCACCACTTCGCACATCGCGCAGCCTCTGGAACATGTACTTGTAGCTGGTGCACAGACTGTCTTCAGGCCCTTCCAGCAGCTCCACCTGGATGCCTGCACCTGGAGTCTTCCTGCCGGCCCATCGTGTGCCCTGCACAGCTCCGAATGAGACCATCACCTCTCCCTTTGCACTACGCTGGCTGTACTTTTGTGAAGGAGTCACACTGGAGAAGGAAATAAGGGGAATGGATCACATGTTAGAAGAAACAAGTCAGTATTATAGATTGTTGTTGCCTTTAGGTCCTATGTCAGTCATGCTCTCATATTTATTAAAACTTTTAAAATCTGATAAATGGTGAAATAATGAGGTTAAGTCAACACTGATAGTTGTACAACAGGAGTAGGAGACCAACAAAATGAATGGCTGTGATTTCAACTTATTTTCATTGTCCTTTAATCTGTTAAAGCTTGTTCTCAGTTAATTGATTAGCCTAGTTATTTAGTTAATGTGTCAAAAAGCAGCGATAATTGCTGTGGTTCTAAAAGCATAAAACGGTGTCCTAAATGTGGTCCATAGCTTATTTGTAAGAAAGAAAGAAAATGATCACAGTTTTGAAACTGGAATAGAAAAAAATTACACTATCTTTAAAAAATTACTCAAGTTGATTAAATGACGATCATGATACAGGCTGATTAATTGAATACTTGGGAGATAAATAACTAATTAATGATCAGTCAAAAGCAGTTTTCTAACATATAACATGGATCACACATCGAAACTGCAGAAAGATCTTAACAACTCATTTTACTTGTCTCTAATATTGTTTTAGCTGATTCACTCATTTTTAGTTTAATAATTATTCTTAAGCTTCTACCATTCTACTCCTTCCTTTTAATTATTGTATCAGCATTGTGTATTGTATATATTTTTTCAATTTATACTGAGGAGGCCCCTGTTTTAATAAATACCATCTGTCAAAATAAAGGTTGAATAATGATCAAAGTGTCAGAGTCTGGTTGATATTGTTATGTACCTGGGAGAGAAGCTGGCTGGAGACAGAAGCAGACCAGGGCTGGAAAGTAAAGCCGTACTTCTCTTTGAATGAGGGTGTTCAGGCGTTGTCAGTGCTCTTTTATGAGACCCCTGGAAACACACAGACCAAATATGAAATAAAACTTAGAGCCACATATGTAAGGAGTGAAAAAAAGTCCCTGGTTATAATTCTCTGATGTAAAAAATTACAGTTACCTTTGCAGGAGTAGAGTAGGATTCCAGTAGATTCTCCTCCTCTTCCTCAACTTTGATTCTAAAGATTATGTCAAGGTCTGTCATATATTGTCTTTACCAAAAACATTTTACACATGGCACAATACTGATTTGTTGACTGTATTTACATTCATTCAGTAAAGGATACAAGTCCTGCAGTGTGAGAATGTCCCTGGTTCTGTTGTGAGTTTCCTCTCTTCTGAAGCTTTGTTTGGATTTATTCCTCTTGCTCAAAATCTGCCAAGAGAGTTGAATAGTGAATGTGACATCAGAGGATAACAACAGTGCACGAGAACAAATATAATAACAAAATACAATAAATGATAGGGGCAAAAATATAATTTAATACAATCTGGACAGATGTAAACACTTCAAGCCACATGTTCTTGTCACCTCATGTTCAAATTGTTCCAGTGTCTGCATCGTGAGTTTCAGTCCATCTTTCTTGGAGCTGTACGCCACCCACTCCGGCACCATCTCATCCACCTTTAACCTGTTGCAAATGCACTGCTCCACCACTGAGACATGAAGTAAACAACATAGAACAAACACATTTACGTAAATAAATAGAAAAGAACATGGAAAGACACAGACAATTGCAGATTAGGACGGTCTCTGTTTATCAGTGAAATTGAAAATCACATGTAGTTTTAGTTTTACTGTCCTGCTTACAAGGATATAAAGGAGATGGTTTATTTTAAATGTCCATTTTAGATGGAAAATGAGGAACTTGTGTTTCAGGTAGGGAACCTATAATCACAGCAGCTTCGTACTGATGTCCTGTAAGTCCTACGATTGTCTACAGTAACACATAAATACACAAAATAAACGCAAATTAGTGTTAGCTACTTACTTTTGTCCAGTGCGTCCTCGTTGTCACAGTCTATGCCGAACATGTCCAGCTCTGTTTTTAAAGCTTCTTGAGTTACTGACGACATGTTTTATGCCGAATTAAACGAACGCAGTTAAAGTACGAAGATTATACGGTCCGGTATTTGTTGACACTTCGGCTAAGCTATGCTAATTCATAACAACACCGAAAACAGGATTATCTGAACTGCAAAATTTTACTGAGATTACGGATCAGAGCGATCAGTTAAACCTGTGACTATAAAATAAGAAATTAATCTCGTCGATGACAAGTATACATTTCATTTTACCGCGAAAAAGTGCTGCTGGTATTGGCGGCCGGAAGTTACGACACAAAGAACGGGAAGAAACAGGAAGTTAAGATGTAAATCATAAAAAATAAAAGTCCCGTTGCGTTGGCGCCACCTAAAGGTCACCGAGTTTCAGATTAAACATTGAAACATCATTGTATTTAGGTCCATTTTATTTAACCTATGTGGTTGTTCCAGTTAAACACGTTTCACAGCAATAATAATTACAGCTCTATAAGTTTTAGTCTTAGTGAAAGCCAACACACCTCATATACTTGAACTGAATGAACCTGAACATGAAACATCATTGTAAAAATGTATGTATCAAATGGTTAATATCCATGAACATAAAGCAAAGAAACACAGGATCACCAAGAAACAAATCTGAGGTGATACCTCTTTTGTACCCTACAGGTAAAAACACAAACATATTATGAAAGGTTGTTTTGTGTTTTTTTGTTATTTTAGTGGGAATGATTTACAATGATGCACAAGTAACAGACAGAAAATAAATGTAAAACTTAAATTGCACGAGTGGTCCTGTGTATGTAAAGACGTTTCACAGCTGTCGGTGGATTATCATATTTCTGTTCTGGTGGGCTCCACAGTCTCAGGATGTTGTTCAATCTGTTGAAGTAAGAACAAATACATATGTCTCCAGGGTCAGATTGCTGTTGTAGTAATTGGATGGTGATAGTAAACAACAAAATTCTCATCTACCTCAGCAGAGTAGCATGTGCCCTTGGGAATGAATTTCCATGACGTAACCCTCCTCAGTGATTCACGGAGAGACGCTGACAGTTCATGTGTGCTCTGCACCTAACAACACATACAACTATATGTTTCTGCATGTATGTGATTGTAAGTAATGTGTGGCTGGAATGTAGCAACCATTTTTGTCAGTGGAAAAAGTTCACATGTAATTGCTCAGATGTAATTGTTAACACATGTGTAAATATATAAATACTTTCTGACCTTCATGCTGCTCAGACAGGCATTTCTGAAACCCACATTACTGCTGCAGCTCACAATACTGATAGATGAGCTGAGAATCACTTCAGCTGCTGAATTCATCTTCTCTTGTTCCTTATTTGTAAAATACAACATATGAGTTAAAATAGCATCTTTCTTTATTTGCTAGTATGTGTTTTATTTGATTTGAATGTTAATTGCTATTGAAGTCCAAAGCATAACCTTCCTATACCAGAGAACAGATCTTCATATCACATGTATCTTTTACTCGTTGGTAAAAGCTTCAAAAAAGTTAAATATACAATGTAACTAACAAAAAGCCTGAAAAGCATATCACCTCCTGCAACTTATGTACAGTAAAATGACAGAATTGATCAAAAATATTAATCAAGAATGCCATTTTAGAGGTTCTCTGTGTAAGATATCATGTGATGGTAATGTATTTTTGTCTTACATACTAGTGTAAATATTTTGTGTCACAGATCATTTAGCGAATGGCCCCTAAAGTGTCAGTGTAATATTTACAAAACAGAAGTCTTTCTGGGAAAGGCTTTTCGAAATAATTGAGGGCATTATGACTTTTACAATTCCTAAGCACCCTAGGTTATTTTTGCTGGGATTGCTGGAGATGTAATAGAGAAAAAATGTAAAAACCTCTTTAAAATTCTTAGAACTGCTTCCAAAAAGGCCATTACAAAGAACCGGCTCAAAACTGATACACCCTGTCAGTATCAGTAGCTAGCTATGATAGAGAAAATCTACTCTATGGAAAGACTGACTTATTACCTAAGGATCAAAGAACATATCTTTATAAAGTGCTGGAGAAAATGGCTGGACTAAGAAAAACAAAGCATAATTATTACTGTCTGTCATTTAAATAGTTTGTGTTCAACCAGTGACCTCTAGTTTCTGTGTTGTATTGTCTCAGGGTTTCTGCAAAAAAAAAAAAAAAGACAAAAAAAAAAAAAAAGGCAGTTTAATATAACTGCATTGTGCTGTGTTGTTGAGGGTATCTGAATGTTGGTGTCATAACTGATGCCAAAATACCCATTAAATAATATCAGTTATACCAAAGTCATACTCGCCTTATTTCTGCGAGTCTGGGTTTTCAGTGCTTTCTTCAGCTCCTTCTGCAGAGCACTAACGACTGCCTGCTTGTTACTGTTCAGAATATCCTCTAGGTGGTGCTCTATCAGCATCTCGTTAACTATTGGAGAATCATAGAGTAGACCACTTGAATGTTGAAGCTGCTGTGCGAACCATGTCATTCAGTCAACTGTAAGAACTGTAAGAGACACTCCCACCCTAAGTTTTATGATCATAAAAGCAGCTGTGTCTCACCCACAATGTCACAGAGCTGCGTGGTGAAGGGGTCACTGTGCTGCAGGAAGAGGGAAATCAAGAGACTCTGGTGTAATGGCTGAACAATTGATTTATCATCTGGTTCCTCGCAATTTCCTTGGTCTACTCTGTACACAGTACCACCACTGTGCACAAGATCTGCAGAGGATGTAAAATAGTTTTTTAAACGGATTGTAATGAGACGGAAACATAATCATTATTGATGCTCTCCTTTGTTATTAGTAGACCCACTGCAAGTCCACACTGGCTGATCACATAGAGCATCAGTGGATTGTCTCAGCGATCACAAAAATACAACATAACCTTGGGGTAAATAAACGACGCACCCTTGGAGTTGGCTGGCAATTATTCAAATATTTCATTTGTATTGCACTTTAATTAAAATGCTGGTTACCTTCAGTTCAGTGAAGTAAAAGATCCTCACAGATGTTTACACAGTCTTTTTTGTAGGGGAATATCAGTGTTTTAAAGTGTTCCGGTCAGAGTAAACCCAGTGCAACAAACAAAATAAACCATGCAATAGAGGATCCTCTCTCAGGAAGTTAAAGTCCGTGTAATAAAGTTACTTATTATTACTAATTACTCATTCATTCCTTGTTCAATGATTAACTGGTGATTTATGTGGATGTGTGTGTTTTGTTTTCTTGGTTCTGATTCACTGTGTAATTTAGGAGGAAAAAGAAGCGAATGTTATGCAATACCAGTTTCAGAGAAATAAGGCCATGAAACCACTACATACAATTTCTCCTGTTATTCTACCATTATTATCTTCTATTGTACCAGGGAGGCTACATTTCAAATGATTGCTATTGTGTTCGTGGATATGTCCTTTTTTGTACTCCCATTGTTTTGTCCAGTTCCATCTTCTGATTTCAATCATGGGCTCTTTGGAAGCCATTAAAATGTTTATAAGCAGCTTTGGGCTAAGGCTGTGTGTAGTGTTTCTCTACTAGAAACAGGTGGTTACCATTAGTGTGAGTCAGTCAGTCATTAGGAAATGTATCCAAGTTTTCAGAAATGCACTTTAAAGGATAGAATTTACTGTTCTGTTTTAGGTTATAGGCTGTTCATGAAAACTGACACTTAAGTATCTTTAGAGGAATGTGATTTTCCCAACAGTGTTTGTTGTTTACCTTGGAAGCTGGAGCAGTGAAGGCCACGTAGACCCAGGTCGTGACAGTCCAGATGAGAAGGGAGAGTCTGGAAGAAGACGGAGGGGCCTGTGACTGGTACTTTACTAGGACTGTAGATCAACACCTGGCCACATGTTAAGTCAAAGAAATCAGTTTCCCATCTGACATCATATTATAGGATACAGTCTGAAAAGGATATTTGTATATGGGTGAGTTGGGTTGCCAGGTTGGGGTACTGAAGTGCACAGGGGCGCAGTAGTGTGACGGGCTGAAGGCTGAGCACCCCATACAGACCTTGACTTATGACATGTGGTGGGATACTGAGCGGTAATGTGGCACCTAGAATAGGGTGCCCTCCCCAACACCAGCCTCCTTTCTCCAAACACCCTGGAGGACTGTAAATGGAAGGAGTCACCTTCAGCTGACAGCAGTATTTAAACATCACCTTGTACTGTAAAATGATTACAATGATGTAATTTCCTTTCACACATCTATAATTTCAGAGCCTGTTTTTACAGAAAGTAGGTGAACACTGACTCACACATGAACAGCTCCACATAAAATAAATAAAAAAAAAACAGCAGGACTGACTGTGTATTACACGTGACATCCAAGGAAACTGACTGCTTTGCTGCCAGAGTAAAATTACGCTTGATCTTCACTCTGAAAGAATGTGACCAAAGAAAATTAACTCTCCATTTCTATTTATGAACTGTTTCATTGTTGAAGATTTAATTTTATTACCAGCATTTGTTATGTTGTAACTCAACAAAAAACCCCAACAAAACCCAAGTATAATGTAATTCAAGTTCTACTGCTTTGCCATGTTGAGTTACTATTAACAAAATTACCTTTACAATATATACTCAGCATTTTGGACTACTGAGGTCATATGTATATGAATATAGTTTTACCTAAATTCCTGCTGGAGGATGCTCTGGCTGAATTTAAATTTAAGATGAATTTTGATCTGTGAAAAAAGAAATGATCAGCTTCTTTCTAATATCTTAATCATTTAACTAAACTCAAATTAATATGACACAGATACTTTCATACTACCTCTGCATTTGCCACACTGAATGTGTGCAAAAATGTCTCTAAACGAGCATGCTCTTCTGGAATGAAAACCCTTGCGATATTCATCTGCCCAGAGGAAAGAGAAAAGCAGATAAGAGCTTCATTTATTACATTAGAAAGGTAACACATAAGATTATGGTTGCAAGATTTGTTGAAAAAGTTATACTGTAATTATCGTTAACACTATTGTGATGCGACAGACCGAGAACGCTTGCTTATCAAAGAAATAGGCATTACTAAATGTGCAATTTTTAGCTGAAACCTTACAGCCTTATGTGATTCTATAATTAAACACTGTAATTATGATTCAAACACCATTTTAACATCTATATTTAATTCAGATAGGTTTTAGCATTTTAGTACCATAAGTTTGGTCAATTTGCCAAATGAATTGTTCTCAGTATACAGGTGTCTTACAAGATGGGCATTGCCATTTGAAGTGAACATCTAGCTTCCAAAATGCTGGTAAATAATGTTTTTGTACCTGACAGGACAGAAGTAATCTGAGGGAACCATACAGATCAGTAAAGGCACTCAGCTCCTCGGGGTCAGGCTCAGGATGTGGTCCAGTGCCAAGTCCATTCTTTATATCTGAATGGACTGTGGCAGCACAAAGTCATATAAAGTAGAGGGAACCTGTGTATCTGTTTAGGTGTGTATGTATGTTTACATACCAGGCTGGAGATCTTCCGTTTTCATTCTTTCACACCAGGGACCAGCAGCTGCAACTGCACCACAAGCAGGAACACAGTTATAACACACTGCACTGGACGTCACAAAAATACTTGTGTACCTTGTCAAGGAAATGCTAACAGCTAGTGGCAAGATTATTTACCTCTGCTTTTATTTAAATACAGTTACAAGGTTTGAAATGAGTGTTCATTTTACTGTTTTATTTTATTTATTTATTTATTTTTTACAACCATTGATTCATGTTAAAAAAATAAAGTTTTAAATACCCGATGCATTTGTCATGTATTGCACACAGAATCCGTTTTATTGTGCCATTTAACTCCATTTTTCAAACCCACATGCTCTCTTCTGCACATGCTTGGTTCTGTGAAGGTCAACACTGGCTGGTTTCAACAAGTTAATGAAACACTTCCAGGACATTGCACTTGTTTGTTTCTGTCTAATGCAGCCACACCTTTTGGAATTCAAAAAGGTTTTTTCCACAAATATTAAATGACAATATATTTGAGATTGTGTAAAAATTTAAGGGTCACTGAAATTTTTTCCACTATTGCATTTCACTTCACCAGGATGACATACAGTGGGTTTCACAATTATATTATGTTGTAATGGTCACTATCTGTTTTAGTGTGAGGGTTGATCGGAATGTGTTTTATCATCAGGTTTGCTGGTAAACCCGAATTTTCTTATTGCTCTGAATTTTCTTATTGCTCTTTTTACTGCTAAAATTAAACAAACACATTTTTATAACCAATGAAAATCAACTTTTGATACAGAGGCTGTTAAATTGTTATTTTATTTTTATGATAGCATTTTTAAACGTTTATTCCATTGTATGAGTCACTTCATGTACATTTTTCTGTGGAAAAAAAGTGTGACCATTTGATTTTGTAGTTGCCTGTTAGTATTAGTATTTTTTTTCCCCCATCATAATTGATTTCCTCAACTATACAGTACATTACCTGCATCATCTCACTACCATTGGTGGATTTCTTTTCTGACAACCATCACATCTTTTGACAATAGAAAAGAGCTTAATATGTTAAGCTCTTTTTTCAATTTTATTCACTCAAGTTAATAATAAAGTAGGAAGGCTTACCGGTGCAGTTTAGTATGTGAAAATCCTGTCCTTCCGTCCACAGAAGTACTAAGATTCCGCCTGTTTTGTGTTTTCTTGGTTGTTTCATTAGCATCAACAACCGCAGCACCTGAACATTATAAACTGTTAGTATGCTAGCAGTAGGTTAAGCTAGTTAGCTCAAACCTGAACTAGCTAATGTAATTGCTTATACAGTTACAATTTACTTTCCATTTATCAAAAGTTTGTCTGGTCTAAAGTAGGTGTTTCTGGATAAATTTATATCTTCTGTCATTACCTGCTGTATTTCTTTGAGCATCTTTAATGTAGTTTATCACCAGGTAATATAACAAGCGTTAGCTCATTTAGACCCAGGACCTGCTAATGTCAAAGGCAACACACTGAATAAACTGAATAATGAATAAAATGGAAATGGTTTATTTATTTATTTGTGTAATAAGTACATATACTGAGTGTAATTAAGTGGGGTATGTGAAGTACCTTTTTAAAATAATATAATAATTCAACTCAACTACATTTCAAAGGAGAATGTGTACTTTTCATTGCATTTCTCAGCCTTATTTACTTATTATGATTATTATAATTTTCAACCCGTTCCTGTCCAGTGCAAACCTATGAAAGAGAAATAGGGCCATTGGAAAAAAAAAAAAGTCCA